>ML836091.1:19256-31652 GCA_009831015.1 Picea engelmannii
ACAAAAGAAAACAAATGCAAAGAAAAACCAAAACAATAAGGCAGACTGAAAGCAAGACAGTAAACTAATCAAGACCCAGACAGGATCCAGAAAGCCCCCTGAGAAGGTAAACTTCTGACAGGGAAGAGGAGACTGCCTCTAAATCCTTCTGAAAGCTACACGCTACTGAAACCTCTGCAGCAAGCGGATAACCGCGGGTTGTAGAAGGTTAGGGCGCGGGTTACTCGCGGGCAGGGCTTCTGTAGGCCGCGGGTACCTCTGTGTGTCCCGAGAATGAATGTCAAGTGTCAGTCAAGGAAAACTGGTATTGATAACCAGGTTCCCTGCTAGCATTGACCTAACAGGCAACAAAATAAACAAAGAAATAGAAACTGAACTTCTTTAAACTACCCAAAAGATCTTTAACCAAGTCTGGAAACCCTAAGAGTAAAATCTCCCCAGTGGAGTTGCCAATTCTGTTGTGGGGTATTCTACCCTACGGACTAACAAGCTAGGGCTTTAAAATTGTACGCAGATCATGACCCTTCATAAGCTACCTTTAACCTTCTACCCTGAATCTAAACCCCTTTTCTTCAAACAAACAAGGGAAGAACTAACTAACCTTTTTATGGACGGTTGATGTATCTCCTCCGTTGAGCTTTATCTCCTTTCTTTTGTTGCTCCTTCCACAAAGCGATCCTACAATCAAGACAAAACTTTGCATGCATGCTATTGTTCTACTAGGGGGTTAGAGATTAAACACAAATCACATAAAACATATAAGACTCATGTATTTGGGATGGGAAAAGTATCTTTTTATTGATCTCAATATGAACCAACTTACAATGATTTTTGAGACCGGCCACCGCTCCTCGATCCTGATCCTGGGCTCCTCCTCTTCCTTGTCCTCCAACTGCTTTGCTTGAATTCTCCTAAAGCTTGAGGAAAAGATAAAGGGTTGGGACAATAATGGACTTGGAAATTTTGGTAGAGTTTATTTGCTATGATTTTTCCTCCTTGAATAGTACCCCTACCCCTTCTTTTATAGGCTAGAAGGAGCTAGGGTTTTAGACAAACTCTCGGCCATGCATGGCTAGGAGTTCCAGTTAATTGACAAAAAGATCTTCGTCCCAGCGGAAACTTTCCTGATTTTTTGTTTTGTTAGGTAAACGCGGGCTGTAGTGGGCTAGCCCGCGGTCCACCGCGTGCAGTAGAAGGCCAGCAAGCGGTCACCCGCGCCCAGTGTTAGGTTAGGGCGCGGGTTGCTTGTTTTAAGTGGGTTTTCAAGGTTTTATTCAACATGGCTTTGGCTAGGAAGAGACATGAGTTGGCCTGATGCCAGGTAAGCCTGTGTGGTGCATTTTAGGGTTATAACACCAATGTTTGACATGGGGGAGATCCTTAAGGAGTGAAAAGATGATCTTTTCTCTATCTAAAAAATTGTGAAGAGAGAAATAACCGTCTAACAGATTTAACCATTTATCTAGGGCATTCGCATCTATGTGACCTTCAAATAAAGGAATATAAAAATTGACCTGTACTTTAAAAGGCAAGGTGCCTCCAAAGTGGCTGCTTCATGAACATATGCCTGATGCTATTGGGAGGTGTTGAAGGATGTGGGAAAAAATCTCCATCATTTCGTCCCTCTGTCATGTGAGAGCTTGCGCAAGCAACAAATTGATAGGATCGTCTGCTCCGTCATTTGTATTTTCTTCCACCATGGAGGGTTTCTTGGGCATGCGAGAGCAATTTTATTCAAGAGAGACAATCTTGAGACCCAACCTGCTATACTCGTACCTCGTCGGGGACATGCACTAAAAAAATGATCAAGAGCAGCATACTCTGATACCACTGATCCAGATTATTTTCGGCATGAAATGAGAGCGGAGATATAATAAAGAAACACACAGAGATATCAAGGATATTCAATAATATAAACGAAATGTACCGTATATGCAACCATAAACAAAGATATACAGTAATACATGAATTCTATTAATGAAATAAATGTAGAGAGACTGTAAATATACAGAGTGAAAGACTCGCTAGAATGGTGGCAAATTATCTCTGAGAAGAGATGTGTCGCCTACTCGCATTCACAAGAATATGATTACAATGAGGATCTGAAGTCCTTTTTACAATAAGGAGGAATTCCAAAATCCATAGGCATCCAAAAACCTAACCCTAGGAGATGAAGCGCCAAACGTCGTGTGGGCCCCGTTTGGGTAGGTTAGTATATCAACTTCCTGGGGTCGTAACTTTTGCATATGAGCTCCGTTTTAGGTGTATGATAGCCTGTTGGAAAAGTATCGTCGAGGAGATTCATTTTAGGTGCAATATCGAAGCAACTTGTATTTTTCAAACCTATTTTCCCAAAAAACATCGTTTAGGGCCTCAAAATGGCCCCAGAAGTTAAAAACTGCTAAAAATAGTAAATTACCAAAATTGCCATAAAACTGTTTTGAGCCAGTTGGAAAAGGTGGGTGGCCACCGATATCCACCTAGATCAAGTAGGCACTTGATAATGCCCATGAAGTTCAAACTTACATACTGTTGGGACACACTTGACATACTCATTTGTAGAACTATTTTTGCTTTAAGCCTGATATTTTGTTCTCATAGGAGGTTTCTAGCTTGATAATTTTGCTTTAAGTCAAATATCTTTGTTACATGGTTTCTAGCTATAGGAATATCATTACATTATGCATGATGAAGGATGGAGAGGTTTACTTTTGTACTATCCCCTTGGATAACCTTGTCCATTATCGTCAGTGGACAAGATGCCCATGCTCGATATTAGATCATTGTATTGTTGGTAGGAACTATGTGGGGGTTTTGCTCCATTGATTCCCCCAATGATTCCCTGTTTGTATACTTAAAATTTCTCTGGAAATATTATTTTTAAGAACTATTTATTTATGAATAAAATAATTGATTTTAGATCATGAAATTCCTAGTATGGAAGTAACCTACTTCAGATTTAGTACTTAGTTTACAATGTTGATGTAAATTTCCCCTAAAGAGGTGATGACGAATAATATATGATACAACCTGCAATGTTTCATATGTTCTTTTTCTTGGGTATTTTCATCCCTTTTGGATGTAAACCTAAAATGGCCCCTCTAAAACCTATTTCTCCTCACCATTATTAACATCATCCTACCAGATTTTGTTAGAATTCAGTCTTATGGTGCTTCTAAGAATAACCCGAGGAATATTTTCTTACGAAGAACCCAAGGAAGAACCCAAGATTTATATATAGTAGAGTGGTTATAAATATTTGAATTATATTAAAGTGTAGAATGAAGCAAACATCACACACACTCTCACACAAAAACTCCCATTTTTATCCTCTTTTAGGCGACAATCACTCACAAATTTACAAAGTTTTAAGTTTGTAATTCAAACTGATGACATCCAAGTAAATTTACCAACGTTGTCTATTTAAATTTTGATCCGTATTATTTTTATAACGACACGAAGACAAAAATATAACTGAGATATAACAATGAAATACACAAAAATATAGAAGAGAACACAAAAATACAGTGAAACCCAACTTATATTACTGAATAAGATAGAAACAAATTGTAGAACACAAACTGGCAGAATGAGGTATCCTATCTCTGAAAGAAAAGAGATCTTGGCTATGCTTCATTCGCAACAAGCTTTACATCACACTCCATTCCATGTTTAAAGGGCCTCCTTCACCTCAATTATATATGAGATAGTGAGAGGATAACAATTCACATGATGCATGTGGGATAAATTGGACTAAGTTTATAAAGTGCCACAGGCATGTAAAACACTAGCACTTCCTGGGCGGTCAACCATCCAAGTACTACTATATCCTGAGCATGCTTAGTTGCAGAGTTCTAATGAGATCTAATGCATTAACGCTATGTTGTATGCATGTACATAAGAACACTAGGAAATCATTACATGACATATGTAATTAACAAATGAAGATGACATTACATTCCATTCCCCATCAAAATGGTGAATATCATGGCTTATCAAAACCACAGGCTCAAAATGGAGATTTAGTGCAAAAGGTGGATGACCATCGAGATCCATATGGATCATTCCTCCCCCCTTAGAAAATAATGGTCCCCATTGTGTCAAGTTCCCATGGGATATGGGGAGACTTCTACTAAATCGGAAGCTTGGTGCATTGCTTGCCTTGCTGAAGAAGTTGTCCTGATTAGCTTGTTGAAGGTTTTCATGAACCTAACGTTGTAGGGGTTGGATCTGTTCAACCAATCTAGTTGCATGATATACCTAAGTGTGGGAGGAATCTGGCGGTGAAGATGCAACATGAAGAGTATGAAGGGTTATATTATAACCTTTCTTGACTGGGCAGTGTGGAGGCACCCCAGTAGGTGCAACAAGAACATCTTGGTACTCTTCTACAATATTGTCGATCTGCTTCTGCTGGATAGAAAGTTCTTGGGATGAGGTTGCAGTGGTTGCAGTGTCCTTTTGTTCACCTTCTAATCAGATTGTGAAGAGGCTAAACTTTGTAGTATGAGAGATTACTTTGTGGCATTGTTTTGGTGGGACAATAGTTAGAACTACCTCTGGTATCCTCTATAGTTGACCCCCCATAGTAACAATGACTCTAAAGGGTCGAGACTCATAAAAATCATGAGACCTCCACATATATGGCTGGCCTAATAAAACATCAAAGACTTCCAGTGGGGAAACATCACATAATACCTCATCCTTGAAGGGATTGATGCCGTACGATAGGCGGCACTTTTGAGTGACATGAAGATATTGACCCTAACGAAGCCACCCAATGTTGTATGGCTGCGGGTGTGGTGTTGTTGGAAAATACAACTGCTTGAAAACCTCTGATGAGATGATGTTCTTTTGGCTTCCACTATCAACAATAAAATGTAGTAGGGTCCCCTTCACCCACATCTGTGAATGAAAGAGTCGCTTTTTGTAATGTTCCTGACTTGGCTATTCTAGGAAACACTGCTAATGTGTGTGTAGGATTAATTATTTACAACATATAAATGGTCATACAAATAATAAATGCGACAAAGGACTACAAAGTTTATATTATGATATCTCTGTAGAGTACAAAAGGCCGAATGTGGCTGAATAAAATCAGTCACCTAGCTAGATCAAAAGACAAAAGGATCTTAGCTGGAATACAATAAGAAAACTAAATGATAATACCCAGAATAGATGAGCATTGTGGAATCAATGGATGCACTGGAACTATGGTAGCTCGTACGGTAATTGCTGGAAGTTTGGAAAGTTCTCCCTAACAGCGATACCTCTTGGAATGGCCTGGAAACAATCCCAAATTATGCGCCCTTCTCTAGTTCTTAGTCTTGGTAATTTTCAAACCCCTCTACTGATGGGTTTGGACCCTGTATGGATCCCCCTGGGGGAATGCGCCCCTCTCTCACTGGAACAATGTTCCCTAGAGATTCCACCATTATAATCGGCTGATATGTGTCTCAAAATGACCACCTTGGTATACTAGGAAATGGGTCGGAAGGGTTTCTCTCAATATGGCCTGATGCTTGCTTGAGAACCTTGAATGTATCTGCCAAAAGTGTCGCAGTTCCAAATCTAGAAAATGCACCCCAGTTGATTCCTCCATTGGAATCTGGCAAGGAACCATGAAAAATATGCGCCTTTCCTTCCTCTCAAATGGGTCGGAGGGAAATCTCAGAATTCTCCCTGGATGGGACAAGTCGATCCCTTAAACCTCTTCATGAGATGCACCCTGACCCTAGATGAATGCGCCCTTGCTGCTGAACCCTGCATAAATGCTATTGAAGAATGATGGAATACCTTTTTGATCTTCCAAGTGAATAGAGTGTGTCTCTCAACACCAAAATCAACCGACTGGTGTCTTCCTCCTAGAATCCACTGAACTATCTCTCCTGAGATGTGCCTCTCTCCTCAATGACAAGTCATAATCTGCATAATAATGAGTTAGGTCACTGACTCTTCTCTTATATATTTCTAAAACCCTAATTCACTGCTAAAACCTTAATTCACTGCTGAAACCCTAATTCACTATTGACTTCTAATTTTAGCTCATATGTTCTATTTTTAGCTCATAATGACTTAAAAGCGCTTTTAACCATTTTTAGCTCAATTTCACTTTCCGAACATAACACCTTTAACTGGAGTGACCTCTAGTAACCCTGTTTACCCTTTTTTTGGCCTTGGCCATAGTCTAACGGGGCATCTTAGACCATTAAGCCCCCTATCTGGAGATCCTATTTGGAAAGGGACATTACAGTCTTCCCTTCCTGAATTTTCTCATCCTCAAGCAATACCAGTCTAGGGTGTTGCAACACCTGCTCGCTCCCCCAAGTAGCGTCCTCTACTGGAAGCCCTCTACATCTAATCAAACAGTCTTTGATGACCCTCCTCCTCAGTTTCTACTCCCAAAACTCCCAAACCTCCTCCGAAACCAACTCCAACTGTCCCTCCTCATCCAATGGGGGACACTCCTTTGATGTGCTAGTTAATTTCCCCACTGCCTTTTTGAGGCGAGATACATGGAACACATTATGAATCTTTCTCCCCTTTGGAAGCTATAACTCATAAGAAACCTTGCCTACTCAGCGCATGATCCTATAAGGGCCATAAAATCTGGGCTTGAGCTTCTCATCCCCACTCTTCTTCAGAGATGACTGTCTGTAAGGTTGGAGTCTCAAGAAAACCAAATCCCCAACCTCAAAGTTGTGCTCTATCCTGTGCCTATCTGCACTCATCTTCTATCGGTTATGTGCCATCTATAGGTTCTCTTTAAGAAAAATGAGAATCTCCTGACTCTTTATGGTCCAATCCTTGGCCTTGGGATCTCTTCTCTCCCTAAAATCCAAGTCCACCAAAGTGGTAGCATCATATCCGTAGAATGCTCGGAAGGGTGTCATAGAAATGGACATGTGGAAACTGGTGTTGTAGCAATTCTCTCCTAGATGTAGCCACTTTAACCATGTTCTTTGCTTCCCACCTACATAGTTCCTCAAATATCCTTCAACCCACTTGTTGAAAATCTTGTTCTACCCATCTGTCTGAGGGTGATAGTTGGTGTTGGGTGTCAGCTTTGTCCCCACCAACCAAAAAAAATCTCTCCAGAATGTCCTCATGAACTGACTGTCCCTGTCACTGAAGATATTCCTCGAAAACCCATGAAGTCTGAAGACCTCCTTGAAGAATAGCTCAGCTACCTAAACTGAACTGTACTCTGTTGGTATGGAATAGAAGTGAGAAAATTTGGTCAATCTGTGGACCACTACATAGATACAGTCCTTACCCTGGACCTTGGGTAGGCTTGTGATGAAGTCCATTGATATACTCTCCCATTTCTGCACTTGTGATGAAGTCCATTGATATACTCTCCCATTTCTGCACTTGTGATGAAGTCCATTGATATACTCTCCCATTTCTGCACTGGAATGGGGAGTGGCTGAAGTAGCCCTGTTGGAATATCATGCTCTGAATTGTTGTACCGGAAAGTCACACACTCACTGAAGTGTCTCATAATGTCATGTTTGAGGCCCTTCCTTGAGAACCTCTCCCTGATCTGTCTATAAGTTTTCAAAAACCCCTGATGGCCTGCTAGTAGTGAATCATGAACTGCTGTGAGGATATTCTTCTTGAGCCCCAAATCTGGCACCAAGTAGACTCTATCCTTGTAGAATATGACATCATCAATGAACCTATACTTGTCATCCTGTATCTGTCCATCCATTACCTCACAAGAGAACTTGCTCTTGGAATATTCCACTAACAAGTGGGATTTCCAATCTGCTGAAATCTCCATCAAAGAACATGTTGTAGGTCTCCTCAATAGTGCATCAGCCACAATGTTATTCTTCCCCTTGACATACTCTATGTCGAAGTTGAATTCCTATACCTTCATCGACCATTTATGTTGGCTCTCACTGAGGTTCTTTTGCTCAAGGAAATAATTCAAGTTGTTGTGATATTTCTTGACCATGAATCTGCTGCCCACCAAATATTGTTTGAATTTGGTCAAGGCAAGCATTGTTTCCAACATATCCTTGTCATAAATGGAGTACAACCTCTCGGTCTTACTGATCTCTGTGCTCTCAAATATAATGGGGTGTCCTCCCTGCATCAAAAATTCCCCGATACCCTTGCTAGATGTGTCACACTCTAGTACAAATGGCAAGGTGAAGTCTAGTAATGCCAACACTGGACAAGTGCTCATGACTTCCTTCATGTGATCAAAGGCTTTCTGTGATTCCTTGGTCTAGATGAACTCTCCAATCTTGGTAATATCCATCAATGGTGCTCCAATATGAAAAAAACCCCAGACGAACCACTTGTAATAGTTGCACAACCCGAAGAAACTCCTCAACTCTATTACATTCCTGGGCGTTGGCTAGTCCAGAATGGCCCTAATCTTTTCCTGGTGCACCTGTACTCCTTGTGCACTAATGATATGGCCTAAGTAAAGGATCTTTGTCATACCAAACTCACACTTGGAGTCTTTGGCATATAATTATTGTGCCTTGATGATGCTCAATACCTCATCCAAGTGCCTCATATTCTCCTACCATGTCTTGTTGTAGACCAAAATGTCGTCGAAGAAAACCAAGACCGATTTCCTCAATTGATACCTAAATATGTGGTTCATGCAAGACTGGAACATAGAGGGTTCATTGGTTAGCCCAAATTTCATAACCAGGAACTCGAAATGTCCAAAGTGACATCGAAATGTCATCTTTTCTATGTATTTCTCTCGAATGTTGATCTGGTGATACCCAAAGCGTAGATCAATCTTTGAGAAGAAAAATTCCCCATGAAGTTCATCCATGAACTCGTCAATGTGTGGGATAGGATATCGGTTCTTGATGGTTTTCTTGTTCAAGGCTTGGTAATCAATGCACATCCTCATGGTTCCATCCTTCTTCAGAACTAAGACAACTGAAGAAGTGAATGGGTTGTTGCTCGGTCTGATGTTTCCCATCGCTAGAAATTCCTTGATTGCCTTCTCTATCTCATCCTTGAACCTCCTAGGATGACGATAGGGGGGGGAGGGTGATCATCATTTTGGCCCCCTCTTCCAACTCAATGGTGTGCTCAAACCCTCTGTCAGGTGGTCTCCTTAGTGGATTCAACTCAAAAACCTGTTGATGTCGTCCCAACAAATTCTTGATCTCTGTATGATATTGTTGTCAACCCTTTGAATCCTTTCGCGTAGTGATCAAACACTCGGCAGCATATGATACCTCCCCATGTATGAATATCCTCTCCATATTATTGGTTGAAACTGTCTTAGGTTCTCATGTCAACATACCTCTTAGAAAAACCTTCTTCCCATCATGGTCTCTGAATCCCATCTCCAAGGTTTGGTAATTAGTGGTGATTCTTCCCAAGGTAATCATCCACTGGACTCCCAACACCACATCTATGTCAGATAGGTCAACCACATAAGATGTGTCTCTCACTGTGTAGTTTCTTAACTTTACCTCCAAGTCTAGGACTCTATCTAGACACTCCATTGTGTGGCCATCTGCTACTGCAACATCAAACCCCTCAAAATCCTCTGTCTGAAGTGCCTGTCTCGATACTAGTGAAGCGTCGATCAAGTTGTGGGTGGCCCCACCATCTATCAGGGAGATTTACCATTGCCTCTGAATAGTCCCTTTGATCCAGAGGGTATCATACCTAGGAACACTAGAAAGGGTCACCATGACTCCTCCCTTTGGTGGTTTCCTCCTGTTAGCTTGCTCAGGCGGCTATGGGACTACTGGAGGATGGGCTTCTGCTAGTGTTGTTGGTCTACAGGGAGGATGCTCCTCTTCCTATGATGAATCCTCCTCTGAGCTAGTGGATCCATTGTCTTGATATTCCTCTTCACTGTCCACACTATCTGCTACCACCTCAATATAATGAATCTCTCCCTTGCCCATGCACCTGTGGCCTAGGACCCAAGGGTCTCTGCAGTTGAAGCAAAGCTTCTTCCTCATAATCTCTTGCCTAGTCTCATCATCCAACTTCTCCTTTCCATTTCATTCTCTCTGGAATGGCTTCTTGTATCGATCCTTTTGGGGTACGAAGGGTTTGGAAAAGGTTTTAGTATTTGGAACTGAGTCTGCCAAATCTTGAGTGCGAAGGATGGCATCCTGCAAGGTGGGAGGCATGTATGCCTTAAACTATCCTCTCAAAGGCTCCGTGATTCCCTTTGTGAATAGCATGATAATCCTGGGCTTTGATATATCTTTCACTGTGACAAATACCCACTGAAACACTGTGATGAATGCCTCTGCTGTGCCAGTTTGTCTCAACTCGGATAGATCCCTGAAGTGGATCTTGAGATCCCTCTTGTCAAACCTGTCCATGAGCCTCTCTGTGAACTCCCTATAGGAGGTGATGCAATTGCGACCCAATGTCACCAATCCATGATACCACCACTTGTGTGCCTAACCCTCCAAGTGTAAGGTTGGGAACCTGATGGCCTTTGTCTCGGTCATCTGATTGAGCTTGTAGTATGCGTCTAGATTTTGTATGCAAGATTTGATGGTGCATTTGGACGATCTGTCAAAAGAAGGTATGGTGAGTTTACCAACTTTTCAGATGAAATCCATGTTATGCCCCTGCTACTATTGTGGTCCTCCTCTCTGTGGCTCTTTGGGATGGTTCCTAAGTCTGAGCCCACAGTACTCGACTAGGGTCATGTCTTGATGGAAGTCACGACTCAATGTTGCGTACTCCCTCCGATACTCTTCTAAGTCCTCTGCATGAGTGGGAAACCTCTGTGCTATCGGTGGCTGTGCTTCTACCGGGGGTGCCCTCTGGAAACTGGGAAGCAAGGGTCTGGGAATCCTACTCGCAGAGGTGTACATGAGAGTGGGTGACTGTGGTCTATTGCTTTCTCCTGAGACTGAGACATATTCCGCTGACTAGCTAACATATCGTTGATAACCTGCATAAAAGTTGTCTCTAGTTCCATGGGGGCCTTGCCACTGCCCTTTGGTCGCTCATATTTGTCTCCTAGCATCCTCTCTGTCTCACGCTCAGCCTTATGCTCTGCCCTTATCTCTTCTTCTCTATGTGCCTCTTCATCTTCGTATGAGCTAGGAGGAAAAGGAGTAAAGTTAGGCCTACACCTTCTTTCCCTACGCCTTTCGTAAGTGACATATTCGTCACCTACGTGTTCCTGACCCTTTGGGTCTTCTGCTGCACTCATCATCTTTAGTCACAGGATGGCAGGACTAAAGCTCTAATGCCACTGTAATGTTCCTAACTTGGCTAGTCTAGGAAACATTGCTAATGTGTGTGTAGGATTAATTGTTTACAACATATAAATGGTCATACAAATAATAAATGCGACAAAGGACTACAAAGTTTATATTATGATATCTCTACCAAGTACAAAAGGTTGAATGCAGCTGAATAAAATGAATCAGTCGAATAGATCAAAAGACAAAAGGATCTTAGCCAGAATACAGTACGAAAACTAAATGATAATACCTGGAATAGATGAGCACTGCAGAATCAATGGATGTGCTGGAACTATGGCAGCTTGTACGGTAACTACTAGAAGTTTGGAAAGTTTTCTCTAGCAGATATACCATTCAAAATGGCCTGGAAACTGTCCCAAATGATGCACCCTGCTGTATTTCTCAGTCCCGGTAACTGTCGGACCCCTCTTCTGATGGGTTTGGACCCCAGATGGATTCCCTTGGGGGAATGCACCCCTCTCTCACTGACAAAATGTGCCCTAGTGATTCTACCATTGGAATCAACTGAGATGTGTCTCAAAATGATAGCCTTGGTATACTGGGAAATGGGTTGGAAGGGTTTCCTTGAATATGGCCTGATGCTTTCTTGTAAAGGCCTGATTACAATTAACATTTAAAAATTCTACCAAATGTACAATAATTTCTACTAGGTTTATAAAGAAGAATAATTCCAAATTTTCTTAACACTTACGCATGTAAAATTTATCAATGAATAATAAATCTAATTAAACAATGGATAAATTGGAATTAAATACCTGAACCTGATGTTGTTATCCGCATCTTGTTGAACCTGATGCTGTTATCCGCAGCTTTCTTCCTTCCTTCTTCTTTAGAACACTACCCAAAACCGTCCTCCCTACCGACTAGTTAGCTCTCTAGCCCCAGGATATCAATGGATATCCTGGCCCTTCATGCCCAAAACCCCCAGCAACCCCCGGTGCACTGTGTAAATTCCACTCCAAATTTCCCTCTGCCAATTCCCCTGCTCTGCCAAATTCATCCCCAACTCCCCTAGCATAATCCTCCCCCCAAAATCCTTTCCCCCCCTTATCCCTCCTTCACCGACTTCCCTTCATTTACTCCCTTACCTAATATCTTATCCCATTATTAAATATCTTATCCCATTTATTAAATATCTTATCCCATTATTAAATATCTT
>ML836093.1:34453-46503 GCA_009831015.1 Picea engelmannii
TCTTGTACTTGAACATTTAAGTGGGGTAAAAGGAGGTTGCCCCCTCGAAGAGGCTTATTATCTGAAATTATCTCTTTTTCAAGGCGTTGAGTACTTTTCCTGAGGTTTTTCTATGCTATATTGATGTTTGGTTCTTAACACCAGGATGTAGTATTAAACTTTTGTTCAGGACCAACAACCTCATGTTCTGGTTCCTACTTCTTTTTTTTTTTGGCAGGCTGCTCTAGTTCCTCTATCTCTTGTGGATTGGTAGATTGTTTCGCAGAAGTTCTCTCTACTAGTTCTTGAGGATCAACATTAGATTTTGGTTCTAATTCTTCTTTCTTTGATTCTTGTGGATTAGCATTTCCTTCCCCATAAGTGCTTATTTCTGGTTCTTATGGAACAAGAAGAGCCTCTGGTTCATGTTCCTCTTCTTGTGGAGTGATTCTTACCGGTTCTTGTGGGGAAATAAGAGACTCTGGTTCTGGTTGTTCCTTCTTTGATTCTTGTGGGTTGGAAGATTATTTCAGTTCTTATTTGTCTTATATATTGGCATATTGTTCCCCATAAGTGGTTCCTATTGGTTCTTGTGGATCAAAAAGAACCTCTAGTTCTAGTTCCTCTTCATCTATATATACTTCAAGGATGGCAACAAGCCCTTCTCCAAGAGTGCCACTTGCTAATTCTTGTGGGTTAGAAAGATTCTTTGTATTTTTTCCTCTATCGACTTCCAAGTTATTTCCTTTCGCTGGTTCTTATGTGTTAGCAAGGGACTTCATTTTCATTGCTTCCTCAGCTTCCAAGTCACCCATTTTTGTTGGTTCCTTTGGATCAATAGATTTTTATTGTTTTGATTGAGTTGCAGCCTTAGATGTAGAACTTGTTATTGTTTTCTTTGGAACATAGGGTTGCCTCTTCTTATATCCTCTTTCTCTTTTTGGAGGGTTTGCTACTGGTGACATCAACATCAGTGTCATGGAATTATTTTTTTGGGGTTACTGTAGTCTGGTTGTCGATGTTTCATCGAATCCTGCACAAGAGACCTAGCTAAAGCAAATACAAACAAAACTTATCAACAAAAGGATGAGAGATTCAATATGGAAGAATGAGAAAATATATTCACACTACTCCAATGAGATGATCGATATGATACAATGAATGAGTGATATACACTCATATGGGAAAGAACATTCCATAATTAATAAAAGAGAACAAACATTGAGCTTCTCTTAGGAATGCATGCATAAAATGTAGAAAAACAACAACAAAAGTACACTAAATCACATGGGACTTTTGTCAAACACTTAGTAAAGACATATTTTTGTCTTAAAGGAACTCTGATAATAACCCACATTCAACTATATCATAAGAAAAAACACACATTATTAATCATATAGAAGCGTAAAATAACAATGAACATCAATCACAAAACACATGTGCACACTCATAATTTTGGCAATCAACCAAGGAAAACCGCAGTTTGGGGAAACCCACCAAGAGATATTTATTATTAGCTTCGGGAAGTACAAAAGTTACAACATAAATGCATTTGGAAACAAGCGAAACACTTACAGACACCCATAACTGTCCCAAAATATATGCCTTGAAAACCATGCCCAAAATTCCATACTATATGTATGGACCTGTTGAGAATAAACACCTAAAAAATAGTGCCAAAATGTTGTTGTACAGTCTAATCAGTAAGGTTTTTTTTTAGCAAGAAAAACCCACTTTTCTTCCTCAATTTCCATGACAAAAACAACCTCTAAAATCATGCCCAATTCCCTATTGTACGACCTATATGGATCTGTACAGTACGACCTCTCACTCAATAGTGAAGTTCAACAACTTCACACATAAATTTCTCCTTGTGATTTGTGCCCAAGCTCTCTTGGAAATTGTGCCAAATCTGTTGCATTCACTTTCCTTCCAGCTCTCTCTCAAATCTCCCTTGACTTGTCTTGCACACTACCCTAGGCTTACTCTTATAACTAAAAATGAATTTTCACCTTCCCCATCCCTAAATCCAATGACAAAGATCTACTCTTTCCTTTACAAGATCAAGGGACGTGATTCATTCCCTCCACAATAAATCACTTAAATTTACTAAAGTAATTTTCCACTTTACGACATAAGTGCACTTTATGACATAAAGTCACTTTAATAAAATATTAGAAGGTCACCTTTACAAAAAGTCACTTTACTAAAAGAGCCACTTTATTACAACTTTATAAAACACATATTACAAAATCAAGTGCCTAGTAGTGAAAATGCAAGGTCACTTCCGCATACAAGACATGCAGAGTACCTCCTGAGCTATACAATCTAACGTAATAGTGATGGTCTAAAATAGAACTATCTCTAGTAAACTACCACTAAACTAGTGAGTCGGAAATGGAAATATCTCCAACACCCCCCCTGAACATCACTATGGAGTAATAAAAAATGAGTCACAACAACTAGGCCACATTAGGTACTCATGTACAATGAACCTAATGAACACTGAATAAAAATGAGGAAAGGGGGAAAACCATGTGGGACCAAAACTCCCCCTCAAAATAAAATGCATCAAAAGAAGAAAAGACAGTTTCTAGGCAACTGTGTTCTTCACTCCAAGATGATCTCGCAAAGTTTGAAATTTCAACCTAGTGAATGTCTTGGTGAAGATGTCGGTAGTCCATTCAGAGGAAGGAAAAAAATACAGATGAATGACCCTGTCATGTACTATATCTCTGATGAAATTCATGTGGACCTCAATGTGTTTGGTTCGTTGTCATTGTATTGGATCTCTACAAAATCTCAACGTATTCTGATTGTCACACCATATGACAGTCAACCAATAAAACTGGATACCAAGCTTGGTAAGGAAGTGTTGAATCCAAAGTGCTTAAATGACATAGTTGACTACTCCTTTGTACTCAAGCTATGCAGAAGATAAAGCAATGGTTGATTGCTTTTTACTTGACTAGAAAATATCTTAGAGTGTACCTTGAACTTGACTTGTGATCTGTTCCATCTCCAACTCAATATGAATCTGTGAAGCCTATGAGATTTAATGCACAACCAATTGCATGGTGAATCCGATAGCTCATGGTGCCCTGGACATATCTTAGGATGCGCGTGGCAGCCTTCCAATGCAGATCATGGGTTTCCTGCATGTATTTGGAAACTGCTACTATTGCATATGAGATATTTGAATGGGTGTGGGTGAGAAAAAAAATACTCCCCACCAACTGTCGATACAAAGTGTTGTCCACTTATGGTGTATCCACGCCATCCTCAAGTATGATCCTAGATAAGAAGGGTGTAGGTGTAGACTTACAATATATCATGTGGAATCTAACTAGAATATCCCTAGCATACTTAGCCCGAGAAAGTTTGATGCCTGAAGAATCCTGACTAATCTCAATACCAAGAAAGAAGTGAAGTGGACACTTGTCCATCATAGATAACGTATCATGCAAAATATATTTGACCACAACAATGGTTGAATAAGAGCTACCAATGATCAAAATATCATCAACATAGAGTAATAAAATAATCAAAGAGTCAGTAGTCCTCAACATGTAAACATTGCAATCATATTTACGTCTAACAAAATCATGTGAAAGCAGATAAGAATCCATCTTTTCATACCACGCTCATGTGCCTGATTGAGGCTATATAGTGACTTCTTCAGTCTGCATACTAAAGATGAGTTATGAATGAACTTGAGTGGTTGATCCATGTAGATTTCCTCTAAAAGAACATCGTGAAGAAAATAATTATTCACATCCATCTGGTGAACTTCCCATCCTTTGGCTGCTGCAATGGCTAGAACCAAGCGAATGGAGTCCATATTTGCTACAAGAGAAAAGGTATCATCATAATATATCCCATGAATCTGTTGAAATCCTTTTGAAAATAATCTTTCCTTGTACCTGCTCACCTAACCATCTATTTCTCTCTTGTTCCTATAGACCCATTTTCATCTGACAAGTTTCCTCCCTGGTGGAAGTGGAACTAGATCCCAAGTCTAATTCTCTAGGAGTGAGTCATACTCCTCCTGCATGGTTGTTTCCCATAATGTATTTCCCATAGCCTCACTATAGATCTGTGGACTAGAAGATTGAACCATATAGAAATGCATGGGAATCATTGGTTTAGAAGTTGAAAATACATGAGAAGGATCCTCATGCTGATATTGAGTCCTTCTCAAATCCAATGGATCCCCTGCAAGGTCATCTGATGCCTGAAGTGTGGATTGTGCCCACTTGGGAATCTCCTGAAGCTCTGACGTTGGCTCCTAATTTGGCTATACTACCTGCTCTACTCCAGGTACAAAATCCTCTAATGAATATGTAGCATATGAGTGTATGGAATCATCATCTCTTATGTCTGGAACTGATGGAAGCACAAGAGTATTTGCATGTTGCACTAGTGGTGCATGCAAAGGACTCTCCTCAAACCAAACACTGCACTCAATGATGAGCTGGTCTGTAGAGGGATCAATCAATCTGTACCCCTTCACATCATTTGGATATCCCACAAATATGCAAGGTGTGCTCTGTGGATCTAATGCTTTCCTCTTTTCACAAGGAGTGTGGGCCCATGCGCGAGATCCAAAGATGCAGAAGTGTGTGACATCTGGTTTTCCACCTATCCAAACCTCAAAAGGTGTCATATCCTCAACATATCTATGAGGATATTTGTTATGTATGTAAGTAGAACAATCAAGTGCCTCAACCCAAAGTTTGGAAGGAAGATACCTCGCATGCAACACACAACTGGTCATCTCCTTGAGAGATCTATTCTTCCTTTCAACAACTCCATTCTGCTATGGAGTGTATGGAACTGTATGTTGTAACTGGATACCAACTTCACAACAAAGATTCTGAACACATTTTTTTATATACTCCCCCCCATTGTCTGTATGGAGGATCTTGATCTTCTTCCTAGTCTGTGTCTCTACTAGAGCTTTGAAGTATTTGAGATGCTAAAAAATTTCAGACTTTTTCCTGAGAAAATAAACCCAAGTATAATGTGATTAATCATCAATAAATGTAAGGACATACCTTGTTTTGATGATGGACGGATGTGGAGAAATGGACCCATGAGATGACTCTGAACAAGATCCAAGGAAAAGGAGGCTCTCTTTGCCTTCCCCTTTTCAAAATTCTATTCAAGATGCTTTCCAAGAATGCATCCTTTACAAACCCTTTCAGAAAAGTGAATGTCTGGCAAGATTTTGACCATTCCTTGCTAGGAAAGTCGGTGCATGTACCTAAATTTTAAATGACCAAATATCTCATGCCATACTCTGCTACAATTGTCATCATGCGTTAGTAGTAAATAGGAGTCATGGTCAACAAACTTAGTGAATTTATACAACCTTGATTTGTGATCTACCTCACTAATTGCAATAATGGAATTGTCATGCATGTCAAGTACAAAAACTAAATCGGATGTAAATTCAATATTTTAACCTGTTTGAGTGATTTGATAAACTGAGAGCATATTTATATAAAGCTTTGGAACATGCAAAACATTCTCTAAATTTTTATTAGGGAGTTCCACTCTTCCCTCTCTTGCTACTTCTATTGGAGTATCATCCCCCATGAGAATAGGAGGTTTTGAGCATGAAATCAAAGAAGTAATGAATTCCTCTTTGGCTTTCATATGATGTGATGCACTACAATCTATAATACATGAATCATATGAGGAATTAATTCCAACCAAAGAATGATGATTACATTTCTTAGGAGCATGATATTCTTCCTTCTTCTTCTTGGCTCCTTCAAGAATGAAGTTTCAAAGGTTGTTCTTCTGAAGTACCTATGCCATAACATTGATTTTCTTCTCCATGCATGTGGATTATTCATGATTTGGTTCATTGGAATTTGAAGAGTCTTTGGAACCCAATGAATCCTTGAAGGGTTTGGATTATACCTCCTTTTATTTTTGTTTCTCCTTTCCTTTTTGTTTGTATTTTTTATTGGATGACCCTTTTCCATCTTGCATGGTGAGTGCATGTTCTTTGGGTTCCTTAATTAGACCCATCTGAATGATTTTTGTTTGCTCATGTGTGAGAGAATCAATGAACTTCTCCATGGTTGGAATTTTCCAATTTGATCCCAAGAGATGTCTTCTAGAATGGAAAGAGGAGACATAGACAACATATTCTAGTCCTAGCTTAGCCAAGCTTGTTAGAATAAGTTGGTTCTCTTGTTTAGACTTGTCAATACCACAAGATTCCAAGCTCACTATCAAATATTTAAACTTGGTAAATAAATAATGTATATTATCAAAAAATTTAGGATCCAAGGTATTCAACCCTACCTCAAGCATATGACCTATCATCGCATATTTCTTTCCAAAAAGAGATTCCAAAGTGGTCCAGATCTCATTTTGAGTCTTGCATACGGAAACATGAAACCATAAATCAATTGAAATTAATTCAAGAAGAAGTCATGTGGCCTCATCCTTATAGTTCGCCCATTTGGTCTTCTTAATCGCTGATGTAGGTTGTGTTTATGTCGCCATCGTCAAATTGTACAATCCTTTCCTTTTGAGTTGGAATTCAACTTCATATTCCATTCAAAATAATATTATAGTGTGAGAATTATCACCAAATTTGATTGAAGAATCAATGTCATATTCATCTTTCTTATTGGTTATGAAACCCTGAAAATTAACCCTTAATTTTCAAGTAAAATCCTAAGAAATCATTGCAAAAAGTCAATTTTTGATGAGTGTTGCACCTTGTCTGAGGGACACAGAGTGACATTGTTTCACCCTATTGGAAGACCACAGTGCGACACTATCACACCCTGTGTGAAGACCATAGAGCGACACTATCGCACCCTGTGTAAGGATAAAGTGCAACACTTGAAATTTCGTAAGTTTGCGACTCATTGTCGCACCTTTAGACAGGGAGAGGGTGCGAAACTATCAAATATTTGGATTACGCTATGCAAAAAATCCGATTTCCCTCTTCTCTGGATTTTCTAGTTTTCTCCAAGCAACTCGGCTCTGATACCATGTCGATGTTTCATGGAAAACTGTACATGATACCTAGCTAAAGCAAATATAAACAAAGCTTATCAAGAAAAGGACAAGAGATTCAATATCGAAGAATGAGAAAATATATTCACACTATTACAGTGAGCTGATCAATATGATACAATGAATGAGTGATATACACTCATATAGGAAAGAACACTCCATAATTAAGAAAATATAACAAACAATGAGATTTTCTTAGGAATGCATGCATAATAGTGATGGTCTAAAATAGAAAGTATAAAATATAACTAGATCCAGTAAACTACCATTGAACTAGTGAGTCGAAAATAGAAATATCTCCAACATTGTTCCCTTGTCATAGCTTCCCTCGCGAGTATCTTTTGTTTAGGAGTATAAGCATCTGTGGTTACTATAGCGATGACACTATTGCTTGGAAATGGAGTTGCAACTGCTGCTTCTCCTAGTGCTGGAAGTGCAGCCATTGCTATCTCCAGTGCCAAAAGTGCAACCATTTCTTCCTCTGCAAGTGTAGCTGGGGCTCGAACAATGTTATTCCATTTTTGGCCTTCCTTGTGCAAGGAATGTTCCACCAACAACTTAATAATATTGTGGTGAAAAATAACGTCCTTAGGAGTCTTTGATATATGTGTGAGTGTTGTCATGGTCTGCAAGGTTTTGAAAATAAAATATGGCATGTTGATGGGTCGACCATGTTTGAGGTGGTCCAGGAGCCGAATGTGTTGAAGGTAAATGACCTTGTAGCAACCTTCACATGTAAAATAATGTTGATTTTTTTTTTCCACATTCTTCCAAGAGTGTGGCAGAGACCACCTTTCAAACCCCATGCCCTTCTTTATCAATGCTTCTCCAAGATCAAGGAATTGTTGCAGGATTTTAGGCTTGGAGGTTCTTCTGGAATACTATATTTCACATGTATGTGGAAAGCCTATAACTTCTGCCAATGTCTCGTATGTTACTTCTACTAGGGTACCTACTACCATAAATTGATCCACTCAAAAATTTAGAGTGAATTGTAAAGAAACTTCATTGTCATACCCCTGGAAGTGTTGAACATACTCCATCCATCCAACCTAGTGGAGAATTTGCACAATGTGGTCGTATGTTTTGAGTAGCAGTGATTCTATGGGTTCTCTGCATATCAGGGAGCCTCCCATGGTTTCTCTTTTCTCCTAAATCTGACTGCTTGTTATTGCAGAAGGAAATGGTTATTATTCAAGTAGGAGATTTCGAATTATGGTGATAACGGTGGTGATTATGGAAATTATGATGTAGGGTGGCGATTAATGTGGAAATGGTAATGATAGAAACATATGCTACTTAAGACCTATTCATTACATAGTCTTATAAAAAAATGTACCTGTCCATTCTTACCTGAAGTGGCTTCTCTTCGTATGCATATTATGTTGGCGACTCGGTTCTATGAATGATCGACCTTTTGTCTCTAGTGGAGTTTTGACAACATCGACAGAGTCACGTTCGACTAAAATTTCAACATAGATGTTGGGGGTCCCTGTTCACCATAGGTACAATGGTGGCGATGTAGATGAGAGATTAAAGTAAAAGATGTAAGAAGAGTCACAACAATGTGGGTTGCAACGACGGAGCTGCAACACTCAGAGTTGGAACAACAGGTGTTGCGACATCAATGGTGTAGATTAGAATTGTAGAATCGAGAATCACAACATCGGTGGTGTGGAAAAAAGGTGTGAATGAGAGTCGCAATATTAGTGGTGTGGATGAGAATTGAAACATCAAGAGTTGCAATAACAAGTGTTGCAGCAACATAAGAAGTGGAGTTGTAGTAGATGACAGGGTTGTAGCAATATGTAGGCTAGAAATTCAAATTGTCAACCTATCTCATTGGTAGTCGTCCATGTCCCGATCACATGTTGTTGTATTAGAAGTGGAATTGTGGTGGTGTTATGAAAAGTTGCGACAGAAGGAGTTGCAAAAATCAAGAGTTGAAGCGGTGGAATTTGCAGCAATAGTAGCATGAAGAGTTGCAACAATAGGAGTTATAGCAATGAGAGTTGCAACAACAATAGTTTTATCATGTTAGAATTTGTAGCAACAAGAGTTGCAACAAGCCAGAAGTTGCAACAACGAGAATTACAACAACGTTCTTGTTCCCTGCATATCCTAATTTTTTTTTTATTAGCACAAACAAAACTTGATTATAAGGATCCTAACATACCCATTACGAAACCGTGAAGTTCCCTTCTTTCTTTTTGTAGGTTTTTTTTTAAGCATGCCTTGCGCCAACATAAGTTGATTTTCAAAAAACACGCCCCCAGGCATGTCCCTAAGGATTTTCACACATGGATGCAATATTATTATTATTATTAATAGGAGTGAATCATTCAGCAGGGGTTCCCCCCTTGTTTACAATCTCCAAGTCATTGTTGGGCCATCCACTAGTGATCCTATTCATAAAGGTTTACTTGGATAGGTGTTTATGATATAGTCGAATCCTGTGTGCATTTTCCATTAGGGGAGTTCTCTCACTATCGATGGTGAAACTTTTGATGACTCCATGGTCATATACAATATCAATCTCATAAGGCTCGAGCCAACGAGTGCAAAACTTCCCTCTGAAATCCTTCAATGTGGAATCAAATAATAAGGCCCAATCTCCAAATTTGAATTCCTTTTTCTTAATGAACTTGTCATGACATTGATCTCTTTGATGTTGTATTATTCTTGTGTGGTGTATGACGGCTTGACGAAGTTCATCTAGTTCGTTGATCTGGAGAAGTCTTTGTTTCTGAGCTTCAATTAGGTCCATTCCAAGTTGTATGATTGTTCTAAGTGTCTGGATTTATGTTTCAATTGGTAATAATACTCTCTTTCCATACATGAATTCATACGGGGTACACCCCGTGGTAGTTCTCCATTTCGTCCGGTAGGCCCGTAAAGATGCAGGTAACATGTCAACTCAGTTCTTGAGGTGTAGTCTGACGTTCTTAGTGATGTTGGCCTCAAAGATTTTGTTTGTCCCTTCTACTTTTCCATTGTATCGTGGGTTATATGGTGTGGTAAACATGTGTTTGATCTTGTATTTTTCCACCAAGTATCTAATGAGCATGGAAGTGAATTTTTTTCCTCCATTACTAACTATCTCGTGAGATATCCCAAATCTGGTGAAGATTTCTTCATGAAGAAATCTCACTAAAGTTTTTTTCTTACGACTGGAAGTGCATTAGCTTCCATCCATTTTATGAAATAATTTGTGCATACTAGTATGCAGGAATTATGATGGGAAGACAGATTAATCGACCCTACAAAGTCCAGGGCCCATTTATCAAAGGGTTCCAATACCTGCTCTAGTTATAACAACATCTTGTTAGAAAAACAGGACCACGAAGCAATAAAATAAAACAAATGCAGAAACAAAACACAGAAGATACACAATACAAGGGAGACACAGATTTACGTGGTTCACCCAGTGTGGGCTACGTCCACCAGAGAAATTGCCAGGTCCTTCCTTTATTGTTATCCAACAAATGAAGGGATACAACCTATAGAAAAACCCGCTGTAACTTCCTCTTCTTTCTTTCACAGTCTCCTCTCTCAAAATACAATACTCGCCATAATGCATAGCCGCAATACATTTCCCTCATAACAAAGATTTTCCTTCTAGGGAAAAAAAACCCTAACATAATTTCTACTGTTAGATCTGCGACCTTATAATGAACGGTCCAGATTTACAATGAAATTACAATATACATTTACAAGACAATTTTTCCTTCGGGGGCCCGCTTACCCCCAAACCCCCCAGTCGGGGGGATAGGCCCCTCGGACCCCGTAGAGCCCCCTCTACACTCCCCCACGTGGAAGAGTGCACATACTTCTGGGGTGTAAAGTCTTCATGGGATATAAACATGGCTAAAAGCAAGGACCTCTGAATCAGGAACATAATCAGGCTCCACAACCAACAATCTCTGACTTGGAGACTGATCTCAACAACTCCACCGTTGTTGTATATGCTAGACTCTGAACCTTCTTGGACCTAGAAAATTTCTTATCTTCATCTTCATTCTTGAAGACCAACTGAAACTGAGAAGGAACTCAGTTTCTCTCTGGTTACTCCCTTTGTTAACATGTATGCAAGATTCTGGCTAGTGTGTATCTTTTCTAACTTCAAATGTTCATCTTCCAAGGCAGATCGTATGAAGTGGTACCTCAACTGTATATTCTTAGTCTTCAAATGGAAGGATGATTTGTTTGCAATATGAATTGCACTCTCACTATCATAGTACAACCTGCTATTCTCCTGCTTCTTTCCCAATTCCTCCATAAATCTTTGTAACCAAATCATCTCTTTACTAGCCTTTGTAGCAACAACATACTCTGCCTCTATTGTTGAAAGTGCAACAACCTTTTGCATTTTCAAAATCCAACTTACTGTTGTTCCACCTGTAGTAAAAACATACCTTGTGGTGCTCCTCCTGTTGTCTTTATCACCTACCATATCTGAATCAAAATATCCATGTAGAAAAGTGTTTGAACCTACAAAACATAATGCTTGAGTAGCAGTACCTCTCAAATACCCGAGAATCAACTTTACTACCTCCCAATGTTCTTTACCTGGATTGTTAATATACCTGCTCACAACTCCCACTGCATGTGCAATATCTGGTCTTGTGCAAACCATTGCATACATCAAGCTTCCAACTGCTGATGAATAAGGGTCTCTGAACATGTATTCTATCTCCTCCTGTGTCTTGGGACACATTTCCTTAGTTAATTTGAAATGGCTGGCCAAAGGTGTACTAACTAGTTTTGCATTCTGCATTCTAAACCTCTCCAACACCTTCTCTGTGTACTCACCCTGAGACAATGTCAATTTGTGATTTCTTTTGTCTCTTGTTATTCTCATGCCAAGGATTTTCTTTGCATCACCCAAATCCTTCATCACAAATGAATTGGCTAATTTATTCTTGAGCATATTTATATCCTGCATATTAGACCCTGCAACAAGCATGTCATCTACATACAATAGAAAGATAATATAGCTTCCATTTTCTAGCCTTTTAAAATAA
>ML836094.1:26960-39180 GCA_009831015.1 Picea engelmannii
TCGTTACGCACATAAACCCATGGTTGAGGGATTCATACACAAAGGAACATTACTTATCTTTATACAACATTACAGATGACTTGGCCAAGCTCTGGTATGGTGTTCTACATCTAGATCAAGAACGTTGGCAATGGTGGCAATGGAGAAAAAATTATCGTCAAGGGTATATTGCTTTGACACAATTTGTGGTAGAGATTTATGAACTCTTTGACACTGACACCAACCATTTGGCCCCTTTGACAAAGCTAAAACAATTAGGAATAGTGGAATACTTCATAGTTGCATTTGAGCACCTAGCTTTTCGAACAGAGGGCATGACTGATGCTTTCTTTTGAGAGTGTTTTATCAGTGGCCTCAAGGAGGAGATTCGGGCCCATTTCCTCATGGCTCGACCTTCGAGTTGGGTGGAGGCTACTAAAAAAGATAAAGAAGCACAACAAGTTGTATCCTCTCAAAACCATAAACCTTCCTTTATCCCTCACCCTAAACCTGTAAATCCCACTACTCCCTCCGCCCCATTAAAGATCCAAAAATTGACTAGGGCTAAAATGGTTGAACACCAACTCAAAGGCCTTTGTTATAATTGTGATGACAAATATTTCCCTGGCCACAAGTGTAAGGAACAAAAGATTTTATGGCCATCTCTGAGGATATTTTGGAAGAGGATGTTGAAACTGCCCTTGTGTCTGAGTCACCTAAAATCACTGACATAACCCCTCCCTCAGACCCTCCCAAAGTAGAACCTATCATTTCCCTCAATGCTCTCACCAGCTTCTCCACTCCCCAAACCCTCAAGTTAATCAGTTACATCAAGCATCAGAAGGTCATCATTCTGGTTGATCGTGGAAGCACCCATAATTTTATTCATCACCGCATTGCCCAAGAAACTCATTGCTACATCCATGTTGTCAACAATCTCCAAATCATGATTGCCAATGGTGGTTCAATGAAATGTGGAGGGCACTGTGAAAATGTGCGCCTCCAAATCAGTGACTACCACCTCAAATCCCATATGTTTTCTATCGACATGGGTGGTTGTGACATTGTGTTGGTTGCAGACTGGCTAAGAAATTTGGGTCCCATTCTCATGGATTTTAAGGCATTAACCATGTAATTCGATCAGGAGGGCCACCAATATAAATTCCAAGGCATCACCATTGGTTCACCTGAGGTCATTAGTTCACAATGCATGGAAAAGATGCTCAAAAAAGGTCATTCTAGTGTCATTGTCCAACTCCATGCCATACAAGCAACGGAGACACCCTCGGTACCGCATGATCTCCAAGCCCTCCTTTCTAAACAAGAAATGGTATTTTCCACTCCCCAATGACTCCCTCCTTCCCGCAGTGTTCATGATCATTCCATTCCCCTTGTACCCGGAAGCCTTCCTCCCAATATCCATCCATATCGCCACCCCTTCTCACAAAAAAATGAAATTGAGAAAATGGTCTAGGAACTCCTTAATGCAGGCATTATGCATCCTAGTATGAGCCCTTACTCTTCTCCTGTAGTCATGGTCCTAAAGAAAGAAGGTTCTTGGAGAATGTGTCTTGACTTTCGTGCCCTCAATAAACTGACCATTAAAGACAAATTTCCCATTCCTGACATTGATGACCTCTTGGATGAATTGAGTGGCACCCAATTATTTACTAAACTTGATCTTCGCTCGGGCTATCACCAAATACATATGAAAGAGGAAGACATTCCCAAGATGGCCTTTTTCACTCATAAGGGCCACTATGAGTTTTTGGTCATGCCCTTTGGCTTGTGTAATGCCCCCTCCACCTTCCAAAGCCTCATGAATCATGTCTTCCATCCCTTTCTCTATCATTTTGTCTTACTTTTCATTGATGATATCCTCATCTATAAAAAAACCTGGATAGACCATCTTACTCATGTGGATGAAGTTCTCCATCTACTCTCTCAGCACCAACTTTTCCTGAAACAGTCTAAATGTGCTTTTGGTGCCTTAGAAATAGAATACTTGGGTCATCTAGTTGTCAAGGATGGCATCAGGGTGGACCTGAAAAATATTGAAGCTATGCAAGACTGGCCACACCCAAAGACTCTCAAAATCTTGCATGGATTTTTGAGCTTAACAGGGTATTATCGCAAGTTTGTTAAGAACTACGGAAATATTGCAGCACCTCTCATGACTCTCCTCAAAAAGAACTCTTTCACTTGGATTCCAGCCGCTGCTCAAGATTTTCAAACATTGAAGATGGCCATGTGCACCACTTCGGTTCTAGCCCTTCCTAATTTCTCAAAGACCTTTGTGTTGGAATGTGATGCCTCAGGGAAAGGAATTGGCACTGTCCTTATGCAATAGGGTCGACCTTTGGCCTTCACCAGCAAGAAACTATCTGAAAGGAATCTGGGCAAACCCATTTATGAAAAGGAAATGTTGGCTATTCTGCATGCCATTGATCTATGGCGCCCTTATCTCTTGGGGCAACGCTTACAAATTAAGATCGACCATCAAAGCCTCGAGTACTTTTTGGAACACCGCATTTCCTCCCAGGAGCAACAAAAATGGGTGACTAAGATCTTTGGATATGATTATGAGATTATTTACAAGAAGGGAAAATATAATGTAGTGGTGGATGGACTGTCCATAAAATATGAAGAAGAAGGATCCCTTTTTTCTCTTTCCTTCATTGTACCAGATTGACTCCAAGCTGTGCGCCAAGAATGGCTTCAAGATCCCAAAAGTTTTCATATGATCCAACAATTGCATACCAAGTCGCCAGCTCCCCTAGGTTACTATTGGATCTAGGATGAGCTTCTCTACAAAGGTCGTTTGTATTTAAGTAAACAATCAAAGCTTAAATCCACGGTACTTTTTGAGCTTCATGCTACACCCATAGTGGGGCAGTCAGGGTTCACCAAAACATATGATAGGGTCAAACGTTCTTTCTTCTGGGATGGTATGAAATAGGACATCCATAATTTTTTCGCTGAATGTGAGGTGTGTCAACGCAACAAGGGAGAAACAGTCAAATCTCCGGGCACACTACAACCACTTCTGATTCCACCTGCTATTTGGAAGGATATCTCTATGGACTTTATTACTGGCTTACCCAAATCGGGGAATAAATCAGTCATAATGGTGGTTGTGGATAGCCTTTCCAAGTATACTCATTTCTGCACTCTTAAACACCCATTTATTACATCCACGGTGGCTCAAATTTTCATGGACGAGGTCTTCAAGCTTCATGGCATGTCGCACTCTATTGTTTATGATCGTGACCCAACTTTCACGAGAAATTTTTGGCAAGAACTGTTTAAGATACAAGGCACCCAATTGCATTTCAACTCAGCTTATCATCCCCAGACTGATGGTCAAACGGAAGTTGTCTACAAGTGTTTGGAAACATATCTGAGGTGTTTTGCCTCTGAAAAACAACATCAGTGGGCTCAATGGTTACCCCTATCCAAATGGTGGTATAACACTTCCTACCATATAGCTACTTGCATGACTCCTTTTGAAGAAGTATATCTACATAAGCCACCTTCAGTTCTCTCATACTTATCAGGTACCTCGAAGGTCCAGGTGGTTGACCAAACACTTACAGTTCAAGAGGATATTCTTTGCACCCTTAAAGAGAACTTGGTCATGGCACAGAATTGCATGAAGCAACAAGCAGATCAAGGTCGCTTTGAACGTCAATTTGTAGAAGGGGATTAGGTGTTTCTGTGACTAAAACCATATAAGAAAACTTCCCTCAAGGTCGAGCATTGTGAGAAGCTAGCGCCCAAATTTTATGGTCCTTATACATTTCTCAAGCATGTGGGACAAGTCGCATATCAATTAGCTTCACCTAGTTAGTCAGTCATGTGGGACATCCTATTTTTCATGTTTCATGCTTAAAGAAGGTGATTAGAACCAGGTGCCAAATTCAAACCAACCTTCCAGAGTTAGCTGAAGAAGGATCCATTTGGCTACAGCCAGAAGCAGTTTTGGACTAACGTGAGCATTGCCTATGTCAGAGAATCATCAAGGAAGTGCTCGTCCAATGGAAAGATATGACTCCAACAGATGCCACTTGGGAACCAACTACCATTCTGCAGCAGTTTCCACATCTCAAGCCTTGAGGACAAGGCTATTTTTAAGGGGGAAGACATGTTAGGGTCCTAACCCGCACATAGGTAGATCAATATATTCGGATGTAATAAAGGTCAATATTAATAAGGCCTTTCAATAAAATAGAATAAGGCGGATGTAAGAAGACCTAATAGAAGCTTCCACTTCTAGAAGGATCTTTCTCTAGATGCTTCTCTTGATAGACATATTTAGTATAAATAAGGGTCGAGGGTATGAAAACCCTAGCTTGGAGATTATTATAACAAAACGCTACTCGACTGGAGGTTGCCCCCTCGAAGAGGCCCGTGAACATTTCTTTCTAAATCAAAGTGTTATTTCTGTTGTTGTTCTTATATCAATTATGTGTTATTATGGAGATTATGCTGGTTATATTATTGTTATTCTGCCATTTCTAGCATTTTATTTATGTTCTGCATATTTATTATATCTGATATCTTGCAAGTATCCACCTGGAACATGTGTAGGGCTTCATACATCCACAAAAGTGTAGAACCCAAAATTACAAAGAAGTATAGAAGAACGATTTGAACTAAAAACAAACAAGAGGAGCCAGTTGGAATAGGTGGGTGGCCACCAATATCCACCTGGATCAATCCTCCCTCTTAGGAAGTAATGGTCTCCATTGCATTGAGTTCCCCCATCATGTGAAGAAACTTCTGCTAGATTTGGCCCTAGGTAAGCCACCTGCCTTAGTGTAGGAGATACCCGAACTTGACAAATCGATAAGGTTGGATCCTCTGCTGGCAAGTGCCCTTGACTTGTGTGTCCACTATCTGATTAGTGGATGTTTGTTCCATGCGGTCAGGGTTGAGATCTTTTGGTGTCAAATGTTCTGCGATTTTTGAGGTGTTCAATAATGGTGGAAAATATGGCCGAAGGAGGTCCACATTGAAAACTGGGTGTAGGCCAAGGAAGGGTGGAGTGTTGAGCTCAAAAGAATTGATACCCATAGCCTTGGTGATAGTGTAAGGCCCATAGAAAAGTGGGTGGAGCTTCCGATGGGGCCCCGTGAGATGCTTCTTCTGCAAATGTAACCAGACTTTGCTGCCAACCTGAAAATAGTGTGATACCTTGTGTTGATCATGGCACTTCTTGTACTTAGCATTGGATTTATTCAAAACCTCTTGGACTTGTTGGTGAATGTTCTGAATCCACTCAATGTATCTAGTGGCTTTTTCGGTCTAAGACTGAACATGGGAAGAGTCTGTCTGTGTAGTGGAAAGAGGTATTCCAACATCAATGGGACTCAAGGGTTGGAATCCCCACCCCACCTGAAATGGGATATGGTCGGTGGAGCTATGGAGAGCCCTATTGTAATTGTGTTGAACATAGGGGAGACTCTCATCCATTGTACGTGGATTCTTAGAGTTGTACATGCACAAGATGTGCACAATCATCTGATTGAAAACCTCTTTTTGGTCCTCTCTTTGGGGGTGGAAAGCATTGGATTTAGTGATCTTGGTGTCCAACATTGACTAGAGACTCGACCAAAATGTGCTAAGGAACCTATCATCCCAGATGGAGATGATGGTCTCTGGTATCCCAAAATGGACGCACACTCGTTTGAAGAAGAGCTTGGTAGTACTTTCCACTATGATATTCTTCTTGCAAGCTATGAGGATGGCCATCTTCGAAAACTAATCAATGACCATAAATACATAGTCATTTCCTTGCTTGGTGGATGGAAGGCCTGACATGTAATCCATTTAGATGGATTCCCAAGGATTCTCGAAATTAGGAAGAGGGGTGTATAAGCCTTGCTTCTTGATGGTTGGTTTGGAAATGACACAAGCAATGAAAGATCTGATATACTTGCTAACATCTTGTCGAAGTTTTGGCCAATAAAAATGTTTTTGAAGAATGGCCACGGTTTTCTCCATGCCAAAATGTCTTGCCATCCAATTGCAGTGAGATTCCCAAATCATATTTTCACACTCGCTTCTAGGAACATAGAGATGGCCTAGATGGCATAATAGTCTATCCTAAATGTGAAAATCAGTGATAGTCGCACATGTACCCAAGACCTGATAGGTGGTGGCCAAGTCTGAATCTTGATAATAAAGTTGGGGCCACTGAGATGCCTCATGTCGATAGGAATGGAGCATAGTGGTGAGTGTAGCCATGAGAGGTCGACTAAAGAAATCAATGACATGATTTAAGATCCATGTCTTATACTCGAAGTTGGGATGGAACTCTTGTAGGTAGGTGGACCACTTCTGATGGAGTTCATTCTACAATTTCCCTTGTGTCTGTATGAATTACAAAGGCTTGGTGTGGATGATTGTATCCTTTCCCAGAATGTAATGTTTCCATTGATGACAAGCTTGTACAATGGAATACATTTCCTTATCATAGGTTGGGTAGTTTCGGACAACATCTAAGAGTGTCTCACTATGGTATGCCACAAGATGACTGTGCTGAGTGAGAATTGCACCTACAACATATTCATATGCATCAATATCAATCTTGAATCGTTGTTGCAGATCGAGAAAGGAGAGTACTAGAGATGAGCACAAGCAATGCTTTAGATCATTTAATTCTTGTTGTTGTTCCTTCACCCTCATGAAATTTTCCCTTCCACCTCCCTTGGTCACCTTTTCAAGGGCCCATTCAATATGGGAGAATCCCAACATGAACCATCAGTATAATTTGGCAAGTCCCAAGAAGCTTTGAAGCTCAGTTAGTGTGGTCAAGGTTGGCTAGTCACATATGACTTGGATCTTAGTTGGATCAACATGTTCCCCATGCTCATCAACAATGTAGGCCAAGTATTGGACCCTATTCATGCCAAAAGATCATTTTTCCAGGTTGGCATACAACTTGTGTTGCTGCAGAGTGCTTAGAACCTGTTGAATATGCCGCATGTGCTCCTCCCAAGTTCTGTTGAAGCTGACGATGTCATCTAAATATACCACCACAAAAGAGTTAATGAAGGGTCTCAGTACATCATCCATCAACCTCATGAAAGTGGTTGGTGCATTTGTTAAGCCAAAGAGCATGACCTGCCATTCGAAGTTACCTTCTATAGATTTGAAGGTTTCCTTCCATACATCGGTTGGTTCATTGGGAACTTGGTGGTAGCCAGAATTGAGGTCAATCTTGCTGAAGAACTTTTTCCCCTTGAGTTGGTTAAGAAGGTCATCATATTGTGATTTTGTTTAAGGATCTGTAATCAATGCAGAGTCACCAAGTCCCATCCTTCTTATGGACTAGTACAATCGATATTTTTCAAGGGGAGGAGCTGGGTCTGATGTTCCCCTTTTGAATAAGATCTTAGATATGACACCTGATTTTGTCATTTTCCAACAGCGAGTGATGATAGATTCCTCCATTAGGTAGAGGTGAACCAGCGGTCAGATCAATTGGATGCTTGACTTGGCAGTGTGTCAGTACCCTGATGGGTGAGGAGAAGATGTCTATATATTCTTCCATGATCTTTTCCACTTGCTTCTGCTACAAAGAGAGGCTTTGTGTAGAGGCAACGGATGTGTCGATGACCTTCTTCTTACTGTGAGAACAAATCACAAAGAATACAAACTTCTCGATATATGAAATGAACTTACTACATTTCTTAGCAGAGATTAAAGAAATAACGGTAGGTGACACTACCTCTAGTATCATGTACAATTTTCTACCCAAACTAATAATAACACTGTGGGGTCTAGACTCATACACAACATGGAGCTTCCACAAATATTGTTTTCCTAAAAGAAAATCACAAAATTCAAGGGGATAAATATCACACAATACCTCATCTTTGAAAGTCTTGATGTCATAGAGTAGACGACATAGTTGGCTAACACAAATATCTCTTCCTTGGCAAAGCCAGTCGAAAGTGTAGGGTTGTGGGTGCAGTGTCATTGGCAAGTCTAGCTTCTTGATGAACTTTGTTGAAATCGGGTTCTTCTGACTGCCTCTATCAACAATGAAATGAGGCAGATCCCCCTTTACTCAAATTTGTGAGTGAAAGAGGCATTCCCCTTTCTCTGGTTCTTCTGGTTAGCTTGGTCAGACTTTGGTGGTAGTGATAGTGGCACTGGGTTTAGCATTGATAATCTGCTTCCCTCCTTCAGGATTTGATTCAGAATAAAAATTGGCCTCTGAATCGGAAGCCTTCATATCGACCACGAGTGACTGCTTGGAGCAACATTGTTCAGTGTTGTGCCAAGGAATTTTATGGTACTCACACCAGTTTCTTGTTTCCTTCTTTATCTTTTCATTGCCCTTCTTTTGTTGTGGATTGGATTGGTTGTCCTGAGAGTGGCTCTCTTTTCTCTGTCTCTTGCTATGTGGGTTGGGGATGCCTTTTCCCTTCTTTGGATGTGGGGAGTGTTGGAACATATATATATATTTCTAAACTTTTGGACTTTGAATAAATTTCAATCCTGGTTAAATAAGAATAAGACACACATTATATACGTCGTTGATGAAGTCTTCCATATAATCAAACGATCCTAAATCTCTGTGTATTTGTGGAGTCGCCAAATGGTTAAAGAGATAAGTTGCCAGAGTCTTCTTCGAAGCTTCATGCTTTAGGCATTTCAACAAGTCATAACTTTAAAAATCTCGAAACCCGAATATATCCATTATCACTTTTTCACCAACTTTTGAAAGACATGTTTCATGGTAAACATGTACATTTTAAATCTTCCCCGAGTCAACATGTGGCACCTTTCTCTGAGATTTTAATCTAAATATTCACATGATTCTAATTAACACTTAGCACCCCCCGGCCTCGACACGTCATCTAAAATGATGTCATCTTCGACACATCACTACAGGTAATAGCCTTTCGAGAATATAATAAGGAACTAACTTTCAAATCCACGAAGCGGTAAAATCTTGAAATATGAAATCTTAATTAATTAAGTTAATCTCGATTAAAGATTGTTAATAACTTCGTACTTCATAAGTTCAGACGTTTATCATCCCTCACATCTTGAAATCTTCGAAGTCCGAACTTTCAAAACATTTAAAATTAAAAGGGGTTAATTAAAACTAGAAACAATTATCCTATAATTAATCATTTCGCGGTTTCTGGTTTTGGGGATTCTATCTCAAGATACTCATTAAAATATCGAAGCCCAAATACACAAAAACGTTTAAAGTTAAACATGATTAATTAATATCTTAAACAATATTATCTCATAATTAATTTCTCACGAGTTCGCGATTCGGGAATTTTCAAACCTGTTTCATCCAAGTTCTCAATCACGAACCACCAATATTTATGGCATTAATCACAAATCAATGGCAATGATTTCATTATAGATTTCAGATTGCTGCCTAGATTTCCTCATTAAGGTAAATTAATTTTTCGTCAGTAAAGGTACTCATAAATCAATATGCTTAAGGTGAATAATAATATTTGATTTTGAATTATATTTTCATTCTCGCAAAATAACAAGTTTTAAGCCAGCTACATAAGCTCACACATTATCCTGTAGTAGGTAACACAGTTCTGATTTCATTAATATCATGGCACCATGAAAAATGGATAAAGCAGATGGTGAGAGCATAAATTTGAACACATATGTTCTCTCAGACACTTCACCGAGAGCCATAGATACAGTGAAATACTAGACACAGGTGTTCGATATTATACAACACGAGTTGATAAATTGCTTAGAGGATTCAGGCGATGAAGTAACCAAAACCCATGCGACTAAACTCAAGGATATAGCCGAGTCAGATATACACAAGATGGTTGTGCGACCAAGGCTCATGTTGTATAACAACATGATAGATAGGGCCCTGGAGAATGTTGACATTTCAACTAGGAGCATTTGCAATTCACAGAAGGTTGTTGTTGTGTCTTTTCGACTGGAGCATATACAAGTAATGTATAAATTATCCCTGATTTTTAAATACAGTTACAATGTTGAATTCATAATGGAGTTTGACCAACAACAGTGCACATGGTATGGGAAAAAAATACCCTGATTTAATCAAGGACTGGTGGGGGCATCCTGAGAAATTAAGAGCCGACACTCACATCATATATGTCATAGCATCATTATATGCCCATATTATCTATGTGGCTATGATTCTATGTAGGATATTCGAAAAAAAGGACTCCTCTCATTTTCTGCTAGCATGGGTACCAATTATGCATGAAGTGGTTGAGGGATATTCTTTCAACTAGGCCAAGATGTTATCATGCAACCTGGCCAAAGAAATCACAGGGTACCAATTGGAAAATTCCAAAGGGAAACTTGCTCCTTTATACATGTCGGCATACATCATGGATGCCCTTTTGTTTATCACTCCTTTCCATCTGATGAGCTGGAGTTGGAACCCGACCAACACCGAGCCTATCCATTTCTATCACTCCAAGTTATGGGATGATAAAGCCAGATATTTCTTCTATGAAATCTGTCATTATGTAGTGGTGTCAATTCATATCACCTTATACGGTTTCCCACCTCCTAGAATTTCAGACAGAATCATGGATAACCTGGGAAAAATAGCAAACTGGTATATTGAGGAAACACTTTCCTATATCAGGGTTTTTGGGGGTGTGGTTCCCCCCATGCTCTCCCAAAATTTTAACCAAATCGGTTGGTATGCCAAGAGGTTGTGGCTCTAGAACACGTCAAGTTAGTTGATATTGATTTTAAGAGGCACGATCCCCATAAGATTGTGGAAGCTCACCTGGCTCAATACAATTTAAGGAAGTATGTTCATGAGATTTCCCCTTGGGACGAAGTATTCAAGGGAGTTAGGTCATATGAGGAAGTATTGGGTAGAGTCTGAACTCTGTCTCCCGATCAATTAGCCAATTTCGACAATTTTTAGAACAATAGAAAGAATAGTTTTCCAAAGGTATTACAAGGGGATCCAATAACACCTTCATCTACATAGGAAGCTATGCCTCAGGTATTAGAGGCAGGAATTTATGACCAATAGAGTATTGAGAAAAATATGAAGAATGTCGAAGTCTCAATGCAGGGAGTGGAGACTTCATTACCAAACCCACCAAGCACTCAAACAACAACTCATATTGAAGATTTTCAAAAAAAGGGACAAGATACATCGTTGTCTACACTAGATAAACTGGATACCAACACAACAAAGCAACAACCATCCACAGAGATAGGTAGCCCCATTATGTCATTAACACCTTTACAGTTGAGTCAAGGAAATCCCAATGACCAAGTCATATTTATAGAGGACCTTACTCCAATTTCAGCCGAAGAAATGCCTCCTTCGGACTTCTTTTTCAGTAAGAAGAGAAGGGCCATAGTTAAAAGAGAAGTGCATCAAAAATATGGTACAACAGTCAAAAGGAAAATAATGTTGTATGATGGAAAGGGTCTAGATGATACAAAATTCTCTAGGGAAATGGCAGTCTCATTAGGTGCCTTTGCCACGACCAATCAATGTTTAGTAGAAAATCTAGCGAATTAGCTGAAACAGAGAAATCTGTTGGTAAGGCAGTTGCAAGACTAGATGATGACCATGGAAAGGGATGTCAGAAATAAGATGAACAAATAGTTTGAACAGGTCATAGACAACGACATACATCAGATCCAACAACTAAAATCTAACCTCGATGAGCTCCATCAAAACTCATGGGACAACAGAGGGTTGGTCACTTAGCAAGAAGAATTAATCAAGAAACTACAAGCCAATATCTACTTGGCTGAAGGTACAACAATAGATATGGTATCTTTCCAAGCTCAAGCATTGGAAGTACATGAGAAGCCAGAATCAACTCAACAAGATCCTTTTACAAAAGTGGAAGCCATTCAAAATTGTTATTGGGTGGTAGACCTTTCCCTGAATAACATTTACATTAAAGAAAGGGAAGCTCGTGCAACTCGGGATAAGTTTCAAAAGGATATATTTCTAGTACCAAAAGATTATTTATCGACAGCTCCTCAACTGTCTCTGTCTTAGAAAACCAGACGTAACATAATTTTGAAGGCCTGGGAATCAAATATTGCTGAAAGAAAAATATTGGCCAGAGAGGTATACAAAGCTCATCTAGAAGAAATATCTTCACTAAACAAAGGTCTACTTGGTGTTGAACGAAATAATATCTCTGAAGCCCTGGGGAATATTGACATAGCAAGGAACCAATGTAACTCTAGGACAAGAAAAGAAGAGGCC
>ML836095.1:0-30719 GCA_009831015.1 Picea engelmannii
TTAAGTTTCCTCTAGAGTCCATGAAAATGCATCCTTCTTATTTAATGCAGTTAAAGGTGCTTCTATTCTTCCATAGTTCTGAACAAACTTGCGGTAGTAACCTATCAAACCCAAAAATCCTCTAAGATTATTCAATGTTTTGGGAATTGGCCAGTCCATCATGGATTCAATATTGTTAGGGTCTACCTTGACACCTTCATGAGATAAAATATGACCCAAATACTCTACCTCCACCCCAAAGAAACATTTGGACGATTTGGCATATAGCTGTTGCTCCTTTAGTAGCTGTAGCACCCTGTCAACATGTCGAACATGATCTTCCCAAGACTTTCTATAGATTAGTATATCATCAAAAAATACTAACACAAAATTTCGAAGGAAGGGATTGAAAATGGAATTCCTCAATCCTTGGAATGTGGAAGGTGCATTCGTAAGGTCAAAAGGGATGACCAAAAATTCATAATGGCCTTCATGAGTTCTGAATGCTATTTTTGGGATATGTTCTTCCTTCATTCTAATATGATGGTACCTTGAACAAAGATCCAACTTTGTGAAGTAGATTGCTCCATGTAGTTCATCTAACAATTCATCAATGACATGGATGGGAAACTTATATTTAATGGTGATCTTGTTGAACTCTCTATAAACAGAACACATACTCTATTATCCCTCTTTCTCGAGTACCATTACTACCAGTGCAGAGTAAGAACTTTGGATAGGTCTAATATTTCCAACCTTTAACATTTATTCAACCAAATGCTCAATTTCACTCTTCTGGGCATAAGGGTATCTGTAAGGCATGATGTTAGGAGGAACACTCCCAGGAATTAAGTGAATAAAATGATCATGACCATGATTGAGTGGAAGACCTTTGGGAATATCTTTAAATACTTTGGAATGCTTATCAATGATCCCTTGGAGATCTAGGGGAATAGATGGCTTAGATGTTTGAACATCTAGTGAGCATAGTTTTACAATTACACCCTGATGTCTCTTTTTCAATAATTTTGTCATGCCATTAGAGATTGCCACCTTATTAGGTTTCCCTGTGATACCCCTTAACTCAAATTCCTTTCCTTCCAACAGAAATTTCATGAAAAGTTCTTGAAAATTAAAATCCATTGTTCCCAATTATTGTAACCATTGGACCCCTAGTATGACATCAACACCACCCATGGGTATAGAAATCATTGGACTATTCATTACATATTCCCCCATAGTAAGATTGATCTTATGGCATTTTCTTGAGCAATTGATAGTTCCTCCATTTGTAATCATTACTTGAAACTCTGGCGCTGGATATATAAAACAATTGAGAGATTTGACTAATTTATAGTGAATGAAATTATGAGTACTACTAGAATCAATTAGTACTATTACCTTTTTATTTTTGATATATCCTTCGATATTGAGGGTTTGAGGAGTGCTAATTATAACCAATGCATGACATGATATGGTGGGAGTCATCCCTTCAGAATACATATCTTCTACATCTTCATCTTGAGATGGTTCTTGTTCTTGTTCTTCTTCCTCTTCATAATCTATGTAGAATAATTTCTTCTCACAACACTTATGTCCCTCACTGTACATGATGTCACAATGAAAGCATAAACCTTTTTCTTTTCTTTCATCCAATTTTTGAGGTGTCAATCTTGTAGGTTTATGTGGTTTAGAAGAAGGAACATTGTTCTCGATAGATGTTAGGGGTGGTCCTTCTTATAGCCATAGCCACATTTTTATTTTCAAAATTTCTCACCACCCTGAACACATTCTCCAATGATTTGGGTTCCCAAAGGAGAGCCTCATGTTGAATGCTATCCTTTAAATTTCCTATGAAGACATCAATTAGATTCTCATCTGGAATATCTATTACGTTTATATTCAATCTTTGGAAGTTCTCAATGTGCTCCACAACTGAACCCTTTTGCTTGAGATTTATCAATTGGATGAAGACGCTATTGCTCCTTGTATCCTCATAGTGTGCTATCATTTCTTCCATGAAAATTTTCCAAGTGAAAAGTGATTGTGAGAACAAATCCATCAATACTACACAAACTAATTAGGTTCTAAATACAAGGACACAATTCATACCTTTTGTGTGTGTGGCACATCATATAGATAAAAGAACTACTCCATATTGAGTATCCATGTGATTGGATCCTTTCCATTAAACTTCCTCATATCGATATTAGGAAAGTGGTTGGTCTTCAACCCAAAGCTGGAGTTTCTCCATTCTTGATTAATCTTCCTTATGTCCAGATCATGAATTTCATGGGGTACATTGTCACTTTCATGTGGCCTCTCTATTATCAAATTTTTAAACCCTTCCATGATCTCCCCTTTTAAGCCATCCATATTAGTATCCATCATCGCTTCTAGCTTAGCTTTAGTTGAATCCATCATCCTTTGTAGTCCATCTTTTGTTACTGCCTTCTTTTGCAAATCATCTATGTCCTTGCACATTTCTTCACCTTCATCAAGAGTCCAAGTAGGAATGTCTGAGGGATTATTTGGCGTAGAAGTTCCCTTTTTTGGTGGCATGTTGGGTAAGTATCACTGCAAGGTAGGAATTCATAATTGGCTTAGGCAGAGGTCCTCACAAACAAGGGAATGTCATGTGCTATAGCTCTCTCATATACATGCGGGGTCCAACAATAGTACTTGGCCCAATATCTTAGGGCACTAACTAAGGAGTCTTGAAAATTCCCTTAGCTGTACGATCCGATTACCCAAGTACTAGAGAGTGATCTCCCCGAGTGTTGTTGTCAATGTACTATAGCAACAAGACGACCAAATGGTTTACTTAGTTGGTCTTAGGATTCTATGGGGTATCCCGATATACACTAGGTATGTGGGAGAAAAAATACGTAGTAGTGATGTCTAATGCACAACCATTTGAAAGGGGCCTTTCAATATACTCTAGGTACGTGGAAGAACCACACCGTCCTTGAGTTGTAGAGATGACAAGTAACGACATCTCCTATGTTTAGAGACGCCAAAATATGTCTGTACCTAAATATCCATTGGATTCTCCCAATTGTATGTGATACTCCTTTTATCCCACTTTATTCCACTTTTTGAATCACTCCAATTGAATCTTCTAGTCAAAATATATGCAAATTTCCAAAAAACAAACACACCTTTTAAAACCATCATTTGGAGACTATTCTGCTAGCCGACTTTCTTCTATTGTAGCTCTTCAATTTAGGCCCTTATAAGTCTAAAATTTTGGCATGAGGTAGCCTGATGCGTCTTCTTTCCAAACCCACAGGTTAGACTAAGATTCGATTCTCCAAGAGAATATTATGATAACTTTCCTAAGATGTGTTGATTTTTTTCCCTTTCAGGAGAGAGAACTTGTACAGACTGCCACGTGTCATTATATTCACTTAAGAACTTGAAATTTGTACTAGTAAAAATTCAGTCCATACCCTAACCAATGGAATATGTCTCACTCAATTTTGAGGTTTGTAGCTTCAGATATAACAATTTTCCCAAGAACACCTGTTTTAGATTGAAATATGGACCAGCCAAAAACCCTACTTTCCTCAGAGAATAAATTTTAGAGTACCATGAATCAAGGGATGAAATTTGTAAAACTGATACTTCACTATCCCTCCTTTGTACTATAAAAATTTCAGAGCCTGAAACCAAGATGACCAAAATTGGGAGCGAAAATTATAAGAAGACTTGTTTCATACTAGTTTTAGGACTAGTAAAAAGCCCTAACTAGAACATAATGTATATCAAAAAATATAACGAACCAAGATATGAAATTTGGACCCAAGTTATCTCTATATTTCTCCTCTACATAATAGAAATCATAGATCGTGAAACCTTCCAGAAACAAAGTTGTAGTGAAAATTCCAAGAAGACTTGTTTTGAAGAATGATGCAGCCCCCCTACTCCCCCATAAAGCTGCGCGACCTCCTGGTCTTGGATCTCTGACTCTCAAGTCGAAAGACTCTATGGAACCTTAAAGGCACCCCTCTGTATCTAAATAGATTCCCCCTCGACTTCCTGGTGCATGTTTGACAACAACCCACGACCTTCCCTTTCGCTCTGCTGCGAAAACTCAGAGTGATGGCGTTAGCTCCTTTTCGGATAAGACTTCTCTTGGTGTGACCTGGGGCTATGATCACATGATTGTGGGCACAGTCAAAATCGGTTTGGAGTCAAACTTCTTTTGGGCCTGCAATGCTCCTCCAGCCTCCATGTGTCCTCCTGACGAAACCGCGGTTCGAATTACGGTCTGCCCTAGATATCTTAAACTCCTCGCAACTTCTGTACCCACAATGATAGGGGATCGTCGATCTCATGATATTGAAGATAACATCTGAATCGATGATTCAAATCTACATCCTTCTTATCTACGGACTAGATCAACTCCCTTTGAATCAACAGTCAAGGTCTTTTCGTGATTACGGACTCTGGGAGTTTGAAATCTCAAACCCAACTCTCTTCCATACTCCAACCTTCCAGAGTTGATGATTTATGAACACCTGTCCCGTAAATCAATGGTCCTTCCTTCACTTCGGCTGATTGACCCTCAACTCAGATCAACAGTCCAACGAATCCCTTCTCGATCGATGCTCGAGATTTCCTCCGGGTCTCCAGACTTCTGAGATCTCAAATCTCAAATCTCGTTTTCCCAATGAATTTTACCCAGAGTCTAAGATCCACTAACGCGTGTCCCTCCTGGTCCAACGATCAAGAATTACTTTGGGCAATTACCCAGAGTTAACATATTTGCACCATGTCTCCTCCGAATCTAATGAATTTCTGGGCTTCGGGTGTTTCAAGTTTTAACTTCCACGTTCCTCTAGATATTTCGACCTGCTGACACATACCCTCCTAGATTCAATGATCCATATATGCTATGGCTCTTTGGCTCTTCGCACTCTGGGAGTCTCGAGTTTCAAACTCGACTCCTTATGCACTTGTGATATCTGACAACCCATGCTCGCTTGGCCGATCCAACATTTGAGGTTCACTCCAGACGATCTAACGTCTCAGATCTGTTCGGATAATTGAACGACTGAGATTCCACTTCAACATTCCGGGGCTCCGGACTTCAGGAATATCAAGTTTCAAAATCGCTCCTCCTCCTGAGCTCATAGAAACCAACGACTATGATTCATCCTGGCGATTCGACGCTTGATCTTCGCTTCTGGTGATTTGATGACCCAGGTGTATCCTGCTGATCGGATGGTCGAGATTCTATTCCAGGGTTTCGGACTTCAGGAATATCAAGTTTCAACTCCAATAGATTCTCTCTCCTCTGTGGGCGAAGTGATAAGGCTCGTGCACTTCCTTATGATCTGACGACTATTGATCTTCTTCCCTATAATCCAATGATCATGATCGTTCTTCCTTCTGAGCTTCTGATATCTCCCCGACTTAGAAGATTTATCAGTTTTCAAAGGTCTCGAACCTTTGTTCCTTCTACGGATTCGATTATGGGATCTCATTAACACTTGTGAAAGTGATATCTCTTTTGATCTTCTATCCTTTAAAGGATTTGGATCTCCCACGCACACCTTGCGTTCTCAGGATTTCAAATAATTCAGTTCGAAGGATTTTCTTGAAAATAAAATGCTTCTCGCCTACCTGGCATTCTTTTGCGCTAGTTCTTCGAAGCTTGTTGGCTTCTTGACACTGTGCACACCTTGCACTTGGTCTGAGTTTCCCTGATTCTTTATAAACTTCTTTGAGTCAATCTGAGACTCAGTCGACGCACTCGTTGCATTCAATATGCACACCTTGCATACAAGTATCATAAGAGAAACAACTAAAAATCATCCAGTTTAGTCAAGAACTCATACAATCAATCTCTCGAACAATCATACATGAACGAATTGAAATAAATCATACACACATAATAACATTCATTCAATCACACATGAAATGAACACAGTCCAAGGATTTGGGACAATTTATGTTTGTTCTATTCATTCATGAAGAACAAGTTACATATTGTTTCTGCTACTCTACTCTGTTCTACTGATCTCTATCTTCTTCTCTCTATTCTATCTATCTGTTCTATCTGTTACAATGCAACAATGACTATCTAAGGACTAGCTCCACGAGCTCTCTCATCCTGTCTGAAATCTATCCTATCAATTCAAAGCTGTTACCTACTTTGTCCTATTACAATAACTACCAGTTATTGTGAGATAGAGTCAACACTCCATCTCTGCAATCTCTTACAGTCCTTCACGACTTTACAAACAAGTTACAATTTAAAATTGTTGTTTACAAAATATCCCAACAACCGATTTAAATTCTAAATTTAATGTTTGATTTGAAATTCTGGATTGATGAGATGTCATTCGTTTGCCTCCACGCGTGTTTTGTTGACTTTGAAGTCGATGATCCTGCATCATACTCCTCTGGTTAAAATTTTTCATAGACTCATGTCCATGAGCTACTGCATTGTCTTTCCATGCTTCAAAATATCAGGTTCTATAACCCAACTGGCATCTTCCATTGGATGGTCTTTCCCCTTCACTAAGTATTCAAGATATGTCTTCCTCCTGGTCTTCTTTCCATCCCTCTGTTCAATTATTTTCTCCATCTGAGGTTTTTCTGTTGTGAGTAATTTCTCTTCCCACTGAAATTCTTTCTGATCATCTGATTCTCCTGCTTCCTCTCTCCTGTAAGGATACAGGTCTGCATCATTGAATATCAGTGATATCCCAACATTGTCTGGCGACTCAATTTCATAAGCATTGGCTGCGATTTTTTTGAGAATCCTGCATGGCCCTATCTTCTTCATCTTCAATTTGTTATACGTTCCCCTTGGAAACCTTTCTTTTCTCAAATGGGCTAAAAATTCATCTCCAACCTTGAATTGAAATTCTCTCCTCTTTTGATCAACTCCTCTCTTGTATTTCTGGATGCTGTTATGTAGTTTTTCTTTGACTTTGTCATGGAGTTTCTGCATTTCTGTTGCAAACTCCTCTGCTCCAACACTTCTAAAATCATATTGATTTAGATATCTCAACTCTGTAATCCCTCTTGGCTGTATACCATACACAATTTCAAATGGACTTTTTCCTGTGCTCCTGTTCACTGAATTGTTGAATGCAAATTATGCTTGTGTCAGAATCTGATCCCATTGTCAACCTTGCTCAGTGACTAAACTTCTCAACAAGTTTCTGAGACTTCTGTTTACTACTTCAGTCTGTCCATCTGTTTGAGGGTGATATGTTGAACTAAAGGACAAGTTCATCCCTAGCCTTTTCCATAGAGTCCTCCAAAAGTGTCCTATGAATTTGGTGTCCCTATCCGAGACTATGCTCCTCGACAATCCATGTAGTCTTTCTACCTCTCTGAAAAAAAAAATTGGCTATGCGTGTAGCATTGTTTGTCTTTTGGCATGGTATGAAATGTGCTATTTTTGAAAAACTGTCCACCATAACAAATATGGAATCACTCCCTTTTTGAGTTCTAGGAAATCCCAAAACAAAATCCATAGTGATTTCATCCCACGGCCTTTCTGGACTTGGTAATGGTTGATACAAACTAGTGTTTTGTTGTCTTCCTTTTGCATACTGACAAATTCTGCATTTGTTCAAAAACTTTTTCACCTCTGCTCTCATGCTCGACCAATAGCATGAATTTCTCAGCTGTGCAAATGTCTTATTGTGACCAAAATGTCCAGCTAAACCTCTGTTGTGTTTCTCTTTCAGCAGGTTATCCCTCATTGAGCATTTCAGTATGCATAATTGGCTTCCCTTGAACAATAATCCATCCTGTATCAAATACTCAGTCCATGGGCTTCTATCTCCCAATAAAGGATTCTTGAATGCCTCATAAGCTTCCTTAAAATATGCATCTTCTTTATACATCTCCTTGAGGTGTTCAAACCCCAAGGTCTCCACTTGGAATTCCTATACAATCAAACTCCTCCTGCTCAAAGCATATGCAACTTTGTTAGCAGTTCCAACAATATTTTTGATAACAAAAGTAAAATTTTGCATAAATTCTACCCATTTTGCATGTTTCTGATTCAACTTTTCTTGCCTAGTAATAAACTATAAAGCTTGATTATGACTGTACAAGACAAATTCTTTAGGAATTAGATAGCGCCTCCATTTTTTCAAAGCTTGAATCACTACATAAAATTCCTTGTCATATGTGGAATATTTTTTCTTGGCGTCATTCAGTTTCTCACTGAAATAAGCAACTAGCCTATTGTCCTAAATCAAGACTGCTCCAATAGTTAATCCACTTGCATTGCATCTCACCTGAAATGTTTTTCCAAAATCTGGTAAGACCAGAATTGGCTGCTCTGTGATTTTCTCCTTCAACACTTTGAAACTTTTTTCAACTTCCTCTGTCCAACTGAAGGACTTGTGTTTCTTCTTCACAGTGTCCAGCATGGGTGCACATATACCACTAAAACTTCTGATAAGCTTTCTATAAAATCTTGCTAACCCATGAAAAATTCTTACCTAAAATATGTTGCTTGTTAATGGCCATTCTTTGATCGCTCTCACTTTTTCTAGGTCCATCTTCAATTCATTTGAAGAGATCACAAAACCCAAATATATGAGCTCCTTCTTCAGATTTATCAACAACTTCTCCTGCTGCAACTTTTCCATCACTTCTGTCAAATGCCTTAAGTTATCTTCCTTTGTCTTATAGAAGATTAGTATGTCACCTAGATATACTATGACAAACTTACCAATGCTTCTATCTTGGAAAAATAGCTTGCGCTACTCAAACAGTCCATCAAATCATCCATCCTCGGTAAAGGAAATATGTACCTAATGGTTATCTTGTTGATGGGTCAGGAATCTTTACACATTCTCCATCCTCCATCTTTCTTTGGACTTAACACAGTCGGTACTGCGCATGGGCTTAGGCTTTCCCTGACTAAACCTTTATCCAACAACTCCTGGACTTGATTTTTGACCTCCTCATTCTCTCTAGGTGTCAACCTATAAGCTACTTTGTTTGGTAAACTAGCTCCTGGAATAAGGTCAATATGATGACTTATACTCCTGATGGGTGGCAATGAGTGTGGTAACTCATCCACTACTATATCAACAAAGTTTTCTAACAATTCCTGGATTTCCTCAGGAAAATCTTCCACATAAGTATTTGTAAGGATAACTCTAGGCTTCCTCACCATAACAAATTGCATTTCTTTTTCCTTCTTGAATTCTTTCAAGAGTTCCTTCCCACTCATGAGAAGTATGCTTGAACTAGCTTCTCTCTTTTTCTCTTTGTCTTCTATGGGTAACAACATATGTGTCCTACCATTATTTTCTAGGGTATAAGTATTCTTTCTTCCATTATGAATAACGTTTCAATCATACTGCCATGGTCTCCCCAATAAAATATGACAGACATCCATAGGAATTACATCACATAATATTTCATCCCTATAACCTCCTATTTTAAATTCAACTTGGCATTGTTGACTTACCATGACTTGATGTCCTTTATGCAACCACAATACCTTGTATGGGTTTGGATGTGAATTTTTTTTCAACTCCAGCTTCTCCACCATCTCTTTGGATACTAGATTTTCAGTGCTCCCACTGTCTATGATCACCTTGCAAACTCTGTCTTTCAACTTGCAAGCAGTTCTGAACAGACTTCTTTGCTGAACTGGTTCCTCTACATCATTCTCGGGTTTAAGAAGAATATTTCACATCATGAGGTTCCTTCCTCCTTCTACTTCTTCTGCTTTCACATGATTTTTTTCTTCAACAATATGTGCTTCTCCTCCTTCTCTTTTTCTGTCTAGACAGTCCCAAGAATTGTGTCCTTCTTTTCCACATGTATAACATTTAACTACGCCTCCTTTGGCTCTTCATCGTCCTCTTCCTATGGAAAATGAACCTCTTCCACCATGTTGTCCTTCTTTAGAATTTCCACCTTTCTCATGGTGACTATGTTGTTTGTTAGCTTCATGCTTCAACTTTTGGAACTTCTCTCTAGTATTTCTTTTACCTATGCTTGAGTTTCCTCCTCTGCTTCGTTGGATTTGATTCCTGGCCAATTTTTCTTCAGATTTCAAGGCTACTTGATAAGCGTCTTCGACTGTACTAACTGACATCATGATAATCTCTTATTGGATTTCATATATCAGCCCATTGATATATCTGACTATCTTTTCATCTTCATTTCCTTCTGTTCATCCCTAATGTTTAGTCTGTAAAATTCTTTAGTGTACTCCTTCACTGATAAACCTTTTTGTCTCAGGTTCTGCAATCTTCTATAAAGATTAATTTGGTAATCCTTTGGGATAAACTTGGATTTCATCTTAGCTACCATCCTATCCCAGTTTTTAATTTTCTGCTTACCATTTTTCCTGCGTTCGGCTGGCAGTTCATCCCACCATAGCAGTGCATGACCTTTCAGTCTTGTCACTGCATGCTTCACCATCTTGTCTTCTTTGATATCTTCACAATCGAAGTATTTTTCCATAGCACGTACCCAGTCTAACAATTCTTCAACTTCTAAATTGCCTTCATACATCGATACCTCTATTCTTTCTCTGGCTCCTATTTTTGGAACAACTTTTATCAAGCGATCTTGTGCAACATCTTCGGCTACATTTTATTCGACCTCTTCTTCTTAACTCTCATCTTCACTGATATCTATAGCGTTTGATTCTCTTTTCTATACTATCTCCATGGCATCCAGTCTCATTTATAGTCGCCTCATTTCTTCTTCCAATTCTGAATTCTCTCTGCATCTTCTTGGTGGCATGATTTCATTGCATCACCTACAAACAAAGATCAAATTTCTTTGATACCACAAATGATATCAAATTACCTCTTTCTCCTTTTGTCTGCTGTCTTCAAACAAACTCAAAATATTCTCTGATACCACCTGATGGTGCGTATCATAGTATCTCCTTTCTTTTCTCTCCGCCACAGAAATAAAAAATATGTGCTCTGATACCACCTGATGCAACCCCCCTACTTCCCCGTAAGGCTGCGCGATCCCTCGGTCTTGGATCTCTGATTATTGAGTTGAAAGACTCTCTAGAACCTTAAAGTTCCCCCTCTATATCTAAAAATAGGCCCCCTCGACTTCCTGGTGCAGGTTTGATAGCAACCTACGACCTTCCCTTTGCTGTGAAAAATTAGAGTGTCAGTGTTAGCTTCGTTTCGGATAAGCCTTCTCTTGCTGTGACCTAGGTCTATGACCATGTGATTGTGGGTGCAGTCACAAGCAGTTTGGAGTCAAACTGTTTTTGGGCCTGCAATGCTCCTCCAGCCTCCACATGTCCTCTTGACAAAACCACGGTTCAAATTGCAGTTCTCCCTTGATATCTTAAACTCCTCGCAAATTCTATCCCCGCAATGACATGAGATCATCGATCTCATGATCTTGATGATAACGTCCAAATCGACGATTCAAATTTGCATCCTTCTTATCTACAGACCATATCATCTCCCTCTGAATCAACGGTCAATGTCTCTTCATTATTCTAGACTTTGGGAGTTTGAAATATCAAACCCAAGTCTCTTCCATACTCCAAACTTTCAAAGTTGACGATCTACAAACACCTGTCCTCTAAATCAAGGGTCATGCCTTCACTTTGGTTGATTGACCCTCAACTTAGATGAATGGTCTAACGAATCCCTTCTCGATCGATGCTCGAGATTTCCTCTGGGTCTCTGGACTTCTGAGATCTCAAATCTCAAATATTGTTTTCCCAATGACTTTTACCTGGAGTCTAAGATCCATTGACGTGTGTCCCTCCTGATCCAATGATCAAGGATTACTTTGGAGATTTACCCAGAGTTAGCATATTTGTGCCATGTCTCCTTCAAATACAACGACTCTTTAGGCTTCGGGTGTTTCTATTTTCAACTTCTGCCTTCCTCTAGATCTTCTGACCTACTAACACATACCCTCCTAGATTCAACAGTCCAAATATGCTCCAACTCTTTGTCTCTCTGTGCTCCAGGAGTTTCAAGTTTCAAACTCGACTCCTTATGCACTTGCGATATCTGATTGCCCATGCTTGCTTGACCAATCCAACGTCTGAGGTTCACTCCAGACGGTCTGATGTCTCAGATCTGTTCGTATAATCGAACAACTGAGATTCCACTTCAGCGTTCCAGGGCTCCAAACTTCTGGAATCTCAAGTTTCAAAACCGCTCCTCCTCCTCAACTCACAACAACCAACGACTATGATTCATCCTAACGATTCGACGTTTGATCTTCACTTCCGGTGATCTGACAACTCAGGTCTATCCCACTGATCAGATGGTTGAGATTCTATTTCGAGGTTTCGGACTTCGAGAATCTCAAGTTTCAATTGCAATAGATTCTCTCTCCTCTGTGCGCGAAGTGCTAAGGATCGTGCACTTCCTTATAATCTAACGATTATTGATCTTCTTCCCTATAATCCAATGATCACGGTTGTTCTTTCTCCTGAGCTTCTGATCTCCCTGACTTAGAAGATTTATCAGTTTTCAAAGGTCTCAAACTTTTGTTCCTTCTACGGATCCAAGTCTCGGATCTCGTCAACACTTGTGAAAGTGCTATCTCTTATGATCTTATGTCCTTTAAAGGATTTTGAGCTCCCACGCACACCTTGCGTTCTCAAGATTTCTAATAACTCAGTTCGAAGGATTTTCTTGAAAAGAAAATGATTCTCGCCCACCTGGTGTTCTTTTACACTGGTTCTTCGAAGCTTGTTGGCTTCTTGACGCTGTGCACACCTTGCACCTGGTCTGAGTTTCCCTTATTCTTTCTGAACTTCTTTGAGTCAATCCAAGGCTCAGTCGATGCACTCCTTACGTTCTAGATGCACACCTTGCATACAAGTATCAGAAGAGAAACAATTAAAACTCATCCAGTTTCGTCATGAACTCATACAGTCAAACTCTCAAACAATCATACACGAACGAATTGAAATAAATCATACACACAAAATAACATTCATTCAATCAGACATGAAATGAGCACAGTCCAAGGATTTGGGACAATTTTTGTCTATTCTATTCATTCATGAAAAACAAGTTACATAGTGTTTCCGCTACTCTACTCCGTTCTACTGATCTCTATATTCTTCTCTCTATTGTGTCTATCTATTCTATCTGTTACAATGCAACAACGAATAACTAAGGAATAGCTCCACAAGCTCTCTCGTCCTGTCTGAAATCTATCCTATCAATTGAAAGATGTTGCCTACTTTGTTCTATTACAATAACTACCCGTTATTTCTAGATAGAGTCAACACTCCATCTCTGCAATCTCTTACATTCCTTCATGAATTTACAAACAAGTTACAATTTAAAATTGTTGTTTACAAAATATCCCAACAACCAATTTAAATTCTGAATTTAATGTTTGATTTGAAATTATGGATTGCTGAGATGTGATTCGTCTACCTCCACGTGTGCATTGTTGACTTTGAAGGCAATGCTCCTACATCAAAGAAGCCAGTCCCAAGGATTGTCTAGCTCTGATACCAAATTTTAAGAACCAAATATAAAAATACAATAAAAACCTCAAAATAAGTACTCAATACCTTGAAAAATATATAAATTCAGATAATAAGCCTCTTCGAGGGGGAGATCTCCTTATACATGATATGAATTCACAAATACAAGATGATTCCAAATGAAAAGGTCTCCTTTGTATATATAAGAGACTAGGAGGTACAGTTACAACTAATGGACCCAATATGAAATAAATAAAATAAAAATACTAATGTAATATGATCCAATTAAGGGGTAATGTGACACGATTTAAGGCTTAACACATGCATGCTATCAACAACAAGTGGCACACCAAGAGACAAATATTTAATGATAATTATAGAACTGAACCACCTTTGACACCCAAATGGGTGTCTATAACAAAAAAAAATATAATGTATATAATGAAGCATAATAGATTTGAATAAATAACCAATCATTATCTTTCTCTCTTAATATATCTTTCATAGAGCAATGTTCATATCATTTACACAATAAAACAAACATTCTTTTGGTGTAATTTTATTTGTGAACTTTTCATTCATTATTTGCTTCATTTTTAGTTTATCCTTCCACATCCATAATTTAATTGACCCATCATGTTTAAATTTTCATTCAATTTGCATCTTAGAACCAATCACAAATATGATCATAAAGTTTTTTTTTATCAAACTACAAAATAACTACAATGAGAATAGTGATTTTTTTTTAATATTTTTAATATTTTTTTGTGAGTAAGTATTTTCTATTCAACTATTAATAGAATGTACACGGATGTATGTTATCCCAAATATTCCACATATTATAAGGTTTTCCAAGCAAAATCCAAAAAAACCCATGTTTTTTGGATTTCCCAAAGAGGGAAACGAGACCAAGACTAAGACCAAAATTATAAGTAGTCATGACTGTAAAAAACTAGAAGTCTATGAATATAAATAACATTTAAGCTAGATAACCAGAAAAGATAGAATTGAACATATGAATAGTAAAGGACCCATACAAAGTTAGACCAAAAAACACCAAGTTGCTTTCAATCACGGAAATGAGGCACCTAAGAAGTAGGTATGGAGGTGTTGGCTTTGAGTACTGCATCCAGAGAAAACCTAACTTGAAGAAGACCATCCCAAGTAACTTGGAGAGAACCACCATTAAATTTAACTAATTAGGAAACCAATGTAATGAGAAGCCTATTCTGGTCTTCCAATGCCTCCAAATTTTTCTTAAATTTCCTATAGTATTGGTCCTTTGGAATCCTTCCTTGAGACGCCATGGTATTAGTGTGCCAATATAGCTCGAGATTCCTGTACAATTTGGATTCCCTTTTCCATGTGTAACCAATATCTAGGATGATATCCCTTACCTACACATCAACCTCTTCATCGACCCGAGTTGCCTGTATAATCTTCACATCCTCTTCTAGAGATGGCATGGCAACCTGAACTGCTTGAGGGACAAACACAACATAAAACTTTAAAGCTCCCATTTCTGCCATGGTTGCATGAGTTTGGAAGGCTAGATTCTTCCTCACCTGAGCAGTGTGCAGATACATGGAAACACATGGGGGAAAGACATAAAAGGGCCAAGAAAGAACTCGGGAAATCACTAAAATTTCTTAAGGCGTGAACCAGAGCTCAAACAAAAGAAAAAAACTAGGGTTAGAATGAGACACAATTTTTTTTTGTGCCATACTTAACCAAACAATGATGATCATAGCAGAAATAATGAATTGTACAGAGAATCGAGGACCATTACCAATAATGAAAGATAACTTAATTGTACAATGTCCGAAAATTAGCTTGTTGATCTTTTCCCAACTGCTCCTGCTCCGCAAAGTGAATGCCCCCATGTATAACATGATCAATCTCTCATGGGAGTGGTATGTCGAACGAGACATGACATGCTAACACCACATCCTACCCATAGTCCCCGATCACACCAATGTTGGAATATTGCAACTACAAAGAGTATTGTACTTGTTATTTTTGTGGATTGGTCAAACCATAATTATATGTTGTTAATTAAGAAGTCAGCCCCCAGGATAAATTAAAGTGGTTTGAGCCACTAAGAGAAGAAGTCAACCCTGCTTGATGAAGAGACACATCCCTAGCGCCTGCCAGCTAGTATAAATAAGAGAGGCTAGTGCCTCATTAGCTCACACACTCAAGTCACTCAACAAGTGTGCAAGTTTGGAGATAGTTGTATTTGGGAGAAGAAGGAAGAAAGAGGCACATTTCTTAGTATTGGCTATTCTCTAGTGTTTTGTCTTTTATCTTGGCATTGTATTAGCAATCTATATTAAGGAAGATTTTTCTGGGTTTTCTCCCCCATGAGGGTTTCCCAGGACAAATGTTTTGTATCTTGTGATTGTGTTTCTCTCAATGATCCTACCTATGCTATTGTTATCTAGTAAATTGAAAAGAAACTTAATAGATGCTCTAAAATTAATATCATATCAGAGCTAAGCTGAAGAGAGAACCTTCCACTGGATAAGTAAAAACGTCACTGTTGTCGTACAAGAAAATTAGGGATTTTTGTTGGAGAAAACTTTCACCCTAAAAACCACCTAGGGAAGTGCACCCTAGCCTATTGAACTCATTAGCACCTTGAGTGCACATTTTCATTGGATAGAACTCTCGAAAAGTGAAACCCTAGTTTTCACTAGTACAATAAAACCAAAAAACCAGGAAACTAGAACCAGTACCAAAAGTACCAGTCCAAATTTGCATAGGCCTAATTTCCAGGGGTAAAATTTGAATTTTCAGAAAACTGACTGCACCAGGCTACTCGCCTCAGCCAAGCACACCTCCTGATAAGTTCATATTTAATTTCAGAGCATTTTCAATTTTCGGTCATTTTCCTAGCTCTAGGTCAAGATGTCTGCAAGCACCAATCTTGTTGACAAGTTAGAAGGTGTATAGGATTACACTCATTATTGAGGAGAATGACCTTGTAATATTCATCAAAGAAAATGTACAAGAACCCGTAGATTCTACAACTAAAGGGAAGTACCAGAAGGACATGGTTAGGGGAAAAAGAATCATTGTAGACTCTATCAAAGATCACGTGATCCATCAAGTGGCATATAAGAATACTCCAAAAGAAATGTTTGATTCCCCAACCATATTGTATGAAGGAAGAAACATTAACCATAAGATGAACTTGAGAACTCAACTCAAGAATACAAAGATGCAGCAAGGAGAAACAATTCATGACTATTTCTCTAGGATCTCTCAATTCAAGGAACAACTAGAAGCAATTGGAGATAACTTAGATGAATATGAACTCATAATGACAACTCTTAATGGTCTCACAAGACCTTGGGATGGATTCATGCAAACCATTTTTGCAATAAATGAAAAACTACAATTTGACAGTCTTTGGGAAGAATGTGTTCAAGATGAAGAAATAGTAGCTAACCGAGAAGCAATACTATTAAGGGATGGCGATCAAGATCTAGCTGCTCATACTAAAGGAGGAAAGAGAAGGTCTCACTTCAAGAAGGAGACCCACCCACATAACGAGTCTCACTCCCCAAATAAATTCATCCATAAAGAATCTCACCCTCCAAGGATATTCCATAAGTTTCAGAAAGGTCAAAGAAGAGAAAAATATTTCTCATCTTATCAATGTTACCATTGTGACAAGATGGGACATATAGATAAGAATTTTCCAGCTAGAAGATAAGAATACAAGAAGAGAAACAAAAGGCACCATTCCCATACAGTTGAAGATGAAGAGCCACCCACAAATATGATTAAAGAAAAGATTGAAGACTGTGTCTTAATTTTTTCCCTCTCAGGATCAGTGTCACCTAGTGAGGATACTTGACTCATAGATAGTGATTCTTCAAAGCACATGACAGGCCATAGAGACATTCTCTCTATCCTTACACAAAATAACTTTCTCCAAAAATTTACACTTGGAGATGATTACCAGTACCCTATCAAAGGAGTGGGAGAGTCCAATTACAAACTTGATTCAGGGACCCTAATGAATATGAAGGATGTACTATATGTACCGTGTTTTACGAAGAATTTTCTTTCTATCTCAAATTTAGATAATAAAGGCTTCAAGGTTGCATTCACAGATGGTGAAGTCCTCATGTGGCCTAAAGGAAAAACCATAGAAAATGCAATTGTTATTGGAACAGAAGAAGGTGGCCTCTATAAATTAAAAGGTCACTCAGATGCAACCTTGATTCACTCTACTGAGAGTCCGTGTGAAATTTGGCATAGAATAATATCTCACATCAACTACAAGGCCTTACCATATGTGAGAAAGTTAGTTACAGGTCTACTAGATTTCAAGCTTGACCATGAAGGTGTCTGCAAGGGATGTGCACAAGGAAAGAACATCAAGAATCATTTTCCGAAGAGTGATAGTAAAGAAGAAGGAGTCTTAGAGCTCATCCACTCATATGTATGTGGCTCAATTCCATCCACCTCTCTTAGTGGGTATGCATACCATGTGCCATTTATTTATGACTATTCTCACAATACTTGGGTTTACTTCTTGAAATCAAAATATGAAGTGCTTGGGAAATTCAAGGAATTCAAAGTCCTGATAGAGAATCTCTCTGAAAGAAAAATCAAGATACTCAAGTCAGATAATGGAGGAGAATACACCTCAAAAGAGTTTTTAATATTTTGTATAGATTCCAGGATTAAGAGGGAGCTCGCCACTACCTACAATCCTCAACAAAATGATGTAGTATAAAGAAAGAACATAACTATAATGGAAGCAGTGAAGACTATGATCCATGATCAAGATCTTCCAATGCACTTATGGGCATAAGCAACAAGAACAACAACGTATGTAAAAAATAGATTATCCCATAGTTCACTTGGGTTCAAAAACCTCAAATAAATTTTCTTCGAAAATAAGATAGAAGTAGGCCATCTCAAAATATTTGGTTGTCCAGTGTTTGTACACATTCCGAAAGAGAAGAGAACCAAGATGGACCCTTTAGGAAAGAAGGGAATATTTGTTGGATACTGTGAGGTCTCTAAGGCCTTCAAAATTTACATACCAGGTTACCATCATATTGAGATCAATAGAGATGTAACCTTTGATGAAGATACAACACTCAAGAAATCAAGGAGATTCTAGCTTGAAGAAGTATATGAAGAAGAACCTGTAGCTCAAAGAGTTGTAGAATCTGTGAGGGAAGTCACAGTTTCCCTTGATGACGAGATTCTAGAAGATCATGATATAATAGAATCTCAAGAACCTCCCCAAATGAATATCTCTCACATGAGAAATCTACCTTGGGTGAGGGAACTAATTCAATATGGAGAGAAGTATGGTGCCCCAGAAGGAACTATGAGAAAATTCAAGAAACCTAATCCATTCTCCAACTATATGGCTTTGATGTGTGATCTCATAGAGAAGGAGCCTACTTGCTTTGAAGAATCCATTCAGAATAAAGAATGGGAAGATGCCATGATAGAATAATACGAATCCATTATAAAGAATGATGTATAGGAAATACTTCCCATACCGAAGAGAAAATACATGGTATCTTCCAAATGGTTATACAAGATAAAGCATGTTGCTGATGGAAGTATTGAAAAACATAAAGAAAGTTTTGTAGCTCATGGATTTTCTCAAAGGAAGGCATTGAATATGAAGAGATGTTTTCTCTTGTAACCAGATATAGTTCTATCAGAACCATCGTAGCTCTTGCAGCTAAGATGAAGTGGAATTTACAACAGATGGATGTGAAAAAAACCTTCTTAAATGACATCATTGAAGAAGAAGTGTATATAGAACAACCTCAAGGGTTTGAAGTTGAAGACAAAAAGACACATGTCTGTAGGTTGAAGAAGGATCTGTATGGATTGAATCAAGCTCCTAGAGCTTGGTATGGAAGAATTGACAGTTTCCTGATGAGCTTGGGCTTTACCAAGAGTAAAGCTAATTCTAACCTTTACTTCAAGGTTATGAATGATGAGCCTGCTATATTGCTTCTGTATGTGGATGAATTATTATTAACTAGAGAAGAAAATCTCATCACTAATTGTAAGAAGAAGCTTGCTGTATAATTTGAGATGGAAGACCTAGTCCTAATGCACTATTTCTTAGGTCTTGAGGTTTGGAAGAGCCTAGAGAAGATCTTCCTTAACTAAGGAAAGTATGCAGTTGAAATACTGAATAGGTTTGATATGTTGGAGTGTAAATCCATGAACAAACCCATGGAAACAAAGTTGAAGATCCTGGTTGATACTTCGTCAGAATTGGTTGATTCTATGTTGTATAGACAGATCATTGGATTGTTGATGCATCTTATGAACACCATACCAGATATATGTTTTTCTGTGAAAAACTTGAGTCAACATCTGGTAGATCCCATACGTGCTCACCTTGTTGTTGCAAAACATGTGATGAGATACCTTAAGGGTACATTGGAATTTGGTCTCTGTTATAATGGAGATCATGACTTCATGCTGATTGGTTATACCGATTCAAATTGGGTTGGAAGTTTTTTTGACAGAAAGAGCACTTCGGGATGTTGTTTTAGTCTGGGGTCAACTATGACTTCATGGAAGAGTAAGAAGCAATATAGTATTTCTCTCAGCACAGTAGAAGCGGAATACATTTCTTCATGTTCCGCCAGTTGTGAAGCCACATGGCTTCAGAATTTGTTGACAAGTCTATTTAACCTGGATATGGAAGCAACCATGATTCTATGTGATAACCATAGCTGCATAGGGTAGGGATAAGGGAAATAGTGATGGTAAAGACAACCGGCATGACAAAGAACCTTTTGTTCCATGACAAGTCGAAGCACATAGAAATACAATATCACTACATTCGTGATATGGTTCAGAGGGGAGCCACAAAGCTCCAATATGTTGTCATAGATGAGTAGGTTGTAGATGTGTTGACCATGCCTTTGTCTCATGTAAAGTTTGAATACTTTCGAGACAAGCTTGGTATAGTCTGAAAGGACCTCCCTCAAAAGGGGGAGTGATGTTGATGATACTATGGTATCCCAACCAATAACGACTAGCTTAGTTAGTATTATATATCCTAGGGTATTGATCATCCCTGGATAGATCCCGAAGGTCCGGTAAGGATGGTTTGTCAGAGTACCTGTTCATGTATATGCTAGCTGTGGTTAGTAGTGGTAGCTTCGTTAGAATTTTTATAATCCTATGGAATCTTATGATTCCTGGGTAGATCCCGAAGTTCTGGTAAGGATGGTCTATCAGAGTACCACGTGGTAGCTCCATTAGGATTTTATATCCTAGGGAATATTATGATTCATGGGAAACTAATCCAGGTGGATATTGGTGGCCACCCACTTGTTCCAACTAGCTCCTTTTGTCAATTTTTAGTTCAACACGTTCTTCTATACTTCTTTATAACTGTGGGTTCTACCCTTCCGGGGTTGTTTGAAGCCCTACACATCTTCCAGGTGGATACTAGTGGTCTCCCACCTAATCCAACTGGCTTATTTTGTATGTATTCCTATCATCACATCTTGTTGCACTTCCAGGACCGTTTTGGGGCCCAAAACAATGTTATTTTGGTGTGCCATAGTAAAACTATAGACATAGTCAAATTTTGACTGCATAATGCGTAGTTCTCTAAAATACCTTTCCAACGGGCTATCACGCGCCTACAACGAAGATCGTATGAAAAATTTACGACCCTGAGAAGTTAATGTACTAGCTTACCCAAACGAGCCCCACATGACTTTTGGCATTTCATCTCCTAGGGTTAGGTTTTTGGATGTCCAGGGTTTTGGAATTCATGTTTATCATAAAAAGGCCTTCAGAGCCTCATTGTAATTACCTTATTGTGAATGAGCGTATCCATCACATATCTTCTCAGAGATAAAGCTGCCACCATTCTTGCGAGTCTTGCACTCTATATTTTTACAGTCTCTTACAATTCTTTCATTAATAGAAATAAAGTATTGTCGTATTTATCTGTTGCTGGAAATTTTCATGAGTATTTCATTATAATATCTCCGCTTTAATTTCATTTCGAAAATAATCTGGATTAGTGGTATCAGAGCAGGTTGCTCTTGATCGTTTTTCAACACATGTCCCCGACGAGGTCCGAGTATAGCGAGTTGGGTCTCGAGCTTGTCTCTCTTGAGCAAAATCACTCTCGCACATCCAAGAAACCCTGAAAGGAGGAAGAAAATAAAAACGATGGAGCAAAATATTCTATTAACTTGTTTCTTGAGAAATCTCTCACGCGACAAAGGGATGAAATAATGGATAATTTTGCACACATACTTCAACGCCTGCCGATAACAACAGGTGCATCTTCATCAAGCGACCATTTTGGAGGAACCTCTCCCTTTAAGATACAAGTTAATTTTGATATTCCCATATTTGAAGGTCAGATAGATGCAGATGCCCTAGAAAAATGGTTAAATCTATTAGAAGGTTATTTCTCTGTTCAAACTTTTTTCGATAGGGAAAATATCACCTTCGCACTCCTAAAGGCTCTCCCTCATGTAAAACATTGGTGGGAAATTTACTGGGAGCAACTTTCCATAGAGGAATATGGAATATATGGGGCCAAGCGTGCTTGACATTTTTTTGTGTATGCGGTCAAGGAACAATACTACCCGGTTGATAACTATGAATACTAGTACATGAGATGGACCACATTATGGCAAGAGAAGATCCAAACAATGTCGGAGTTCAAAAATACTTTCCATACCTTGTGCACCAAGATGGGTATCAAATACTTTGAGCGACATATGGTTCTGAAATACTGTGGGGATCTGCATAGGTACATCCAAACCGAAATGGATTTCCTAAAAATCTTATCATTGGGAGCTACCTATCGATGTGATGTCAAAATCAAGCAAAAATTTAGGCACCAAAATAAATGGGAATTTGGGTTCGCAAATCTACAACATCCAAATCATGGTAAAGACGACTCTAACCAATATCCTCTAGACAACCAGTCCAAGACACAGGACAAGAAGGGTAAAGGGAAGACGAAGAATGACACTAGGAAGTGGTGTGACTTCTAGAAAATCCACTGGCACAACACCGATGAGTTTCGCTCGAAACATGTTGATTAATTGGGTTGGTTGTCATTGATGTCAACCCTTGAAGAAAGTTCGGTAGCAAATTTTGGTAGCACAAAGGTATGGGTAATGGACCCAAATTTGTTTGATGTATAATGGTATGAGTTTTAATATATTTTCAGGTAAGAATATTCTAGATGGATAGTACATGTCATGTCATTTACGGTGGTATGTGGAACGTCACATACATCCTCACGGTTAGAGAGTTATGGCAATGTGAAGTTGGAGAACCCTCATGAGTTATATAGAAGCCCATAAAAGGTCAAAGTAGTCAAAGTGGTTGCAAAGAATAAATTATTTAAATAACAAAGTGGTTGCAACAAGAAGTGGTGAATTTACTATTTATGGATAAGTCAAAGTGGTTGCAAAAATAAATTATTTAAGTATTAAAGTTAGTGGAGAACTTACTATTTGTGGAAAGTGGTTAAGTTAAGTAGACAAGTGGTTAGAAGTGGGTTAGCCCTAAAATAAGGAAAGTGGGTTAAGTTGGTTAGAACGTAACCCCTTGAGGAAGCTACATGAAAGTATAAATAAGAGGCAAGGGTCTCTCATTTGATGATCAATTAAGCATATTGAATATCTATTATTGTGTAAGGCTTATTGCAGGTAGTCATTGATATATCCGGAGTTGCGAAATTCTGAGGTAGTATGAAGGGTTGACGGAGAAAGTTTTAGAATTATAGAGAATACTGAAAAACTCTAAGTTTTGAGGTGTACACAGGCTAACAATACAACAAAGGGTGTACATACGTGCACTACTAGTATAACAGAGTGCATACCCAAGTAGGCTGTTAGTATAACATGACACGTACGTGAGGGAAAAGCCACAAAAATTTGTGGAGATGAAGAAGCCAAGGTTCTAGATTCTGAGAAAAAGCTCCCAGGAAGGTTTGTAGTGATCAAATACATCAGATCTATCCACTGTGATGCAGAAGCATCTCTCCACGTCAGCTAGCTAGCCAGCCAACCATGTCAAGTGCATGCATTCAAGGATGAAGAGAGGCGCGGCCCTCATTTTCAAATTTGAATTTGAATGTAATTAATGTTGTAGGTTGTTGAGCCATGGAGAAGTGCCTTTGTATAGGCATTAGAGTAGGTAGGCCTTTAATGTTTGTAAGGCTGAGATCTAGATCCAATCTGCGGACTAGACAACCATTCAACGTAATTGAATAGGGTAGGTAGATTGGAGGGAAGAGCTCTAAGAGCCCCCTCATGTAAAAGATCAATTTCGATCTCATTTGGTAAGAGGGGGTAATAGTTGGAATATGCACAAGAGAGAGTGAGTGTGAAGAGAAGGAGCCGAGACTCTGTCAAAGTCTGAGCTCAAGAACACCTTGTAAAAACAGGCATTTTCCATTTGATATGAGTAGCAGTTTTTCCTGCATATTTCCTGTGTTGAATGAATGTCTATGTGTGTTCTATTTATGTTGTAGATGTATGCTATAGGTTTGCATTTGCAGGGAGTTGTTTGATTTTCAGGCTTGAGGGATCTTTGTGGTTTCATGTCAGGAGGGCGTGACAGAGTATTGTGGTCTCTAAATACCAGTGCACAGAAGCACTTCTGAACTCTGTGGAGTCAGACAAAGACGTGCCAGGAGGGCACAGTAGCTGAAATCATCAATTCAGAGGAAGACCTTTGAGGTTGCTGAATACCTCAGGAGGCAAGGCTGTGTAGGGGGAAAACATAGTTGCAGACATAAACTCTCTTTGAGTTTTGTAAAGCTTTGCCAAGTTTGCATTGAGAAGATGCAAGGGAGTGCATAGAGGAACTCTGTTGAGAGTTCAGAAGAAGACCAAAGCTCTGAGGAGTTCTGCGAAGCTCTTCCAAGTGGGCATTGAGCCAGTGCAAAGAGTGCATAGAAGAAGAACTCTGCTGTGAGTTCTTAAGAAGTCAGAATCACCTGAGGATTCTTGACACTCTGCCAGGAGGGCATTGAGACAGTGTGCAGGTTGGAACAGAGAGGAAGAGGACTCTTTGAGTTCTACAAATTGAGGAAGAGTCCATTGAAGGATCTTCATAGGGTCGCTGAACACCCTGCAGACTCAGCAATAGGTTGCTTGAGAAGAAGGCTAGCCAGGAGGGCATCCAAATTCCCCATCTGTGGGAGAAGGAAGAAGGATAAAATCCCTTAGGGGTCTGAGCAATTGAGAAGCTCAGGAGGAATAACACTTTGCGTGCAGAGACTCTGTAGAGACGTAGGAATCATAATCCTTCAAGGATGCGGGCGTGAAGCTTAGGAGGGTTAGTGCTTTAGGTGCACAAAGTCGTAGCTGCAAGGAGTGCAGAGGCCACATAACTCTTTGACGAGTTCAGAGTACCCAAAGCTCAGGAGGGACAATAGTTTTATATGCACAGGCGAGGACTCAAGTCGCAAAGCTGAGAGAGGAAAGGGAGTAAAGGTTGAGGCCTTTGGCTTTTGGAAATTCTTCCAAGTCCCGGAAGAAAGTCCAGAAGCTTAGGAGGGAGCACAACTGCTATTGGATGAGCCGATAGATTCTGGACTATTGAAATTTCTATGTCCAGGGAGCAGCAGGAGGAGTGCATAGGAAGAGGAGATCGTGGGCCGTCGGATCTCACTCAGATACCCGTCAGCCATTGGATTTGATAGGAGTTACGTGAATTTTAAGCCTTCGTGAACAGAGGAGTGAAGTCCTGAAAGGGAAGGCTTATTGGGATATCAGAGATCTTGATGACAAGAGATCGGGTCACTTCATAGTGAAAATCCTGAATTGGATCGGAGCCGTCCATCCAGGGAGGACACGTGGTGGAGATCGGGAACCCGTCGGTATTTCGGCTACCGGGAATTAAATTTGATAGAGGATTATGTCACAGGGGGTCTCAAGTTGCGAAATCATGAAATGCAGGAGGACCATCCATTTTAAGGGGACCTGTGGCAGCAATCCAGAACTTCGGGGAAAATCCCGAAAGAAAAGCCATTTCAGAAAATTGGGATTCGGAGATTCAGGGATCCTGAGGACAGGATGCCAGAGCATTTCGGAATTTGATTTCATGAAATCGTGAAATGATTGAGGACCGTCCATCACAGGAGGACGCGTGGAGAAAATCCAAGAACTTTAGGAAAATCCCGATAGGAGAGCCATTTCAGCATTTTGGGATTCGACGTTTCGTGACTCTTGAAGACAGGAAGCACGCGCATTTTGGAAACGTGAAGTCCGAAACCCTGACAAGGTGGAAATCTCCATTGTGGGGCCAGCTGATGTCACTTCATCATATCGAAGATCGGGAATCGGAACTTTGGGAGTTCCAAGGGAAAGAACCCATAGGCATTTCGGTGTTTCAAAACCCGAAATCGTGAAACGATGAGGACCATCCATCTCGAGGGGACTCGTGGCAACAATGTAGGTTTTTGGGGAAAATCCAGAAAGGCAAGGTCATTTCGACATTTCGAGAATCGACACTTCAAGAGTCGAGAGACCAAAAGGTCGGGCGCTTGAGTCGCGAAACCTTGAAAGGGACTGCGGTCATATAAAGGGAGGTCATGTGGAACAAAGGTATATCCCAGGGAGCTAATTGAAGTTAAATCCGTTTCAGCAAATCGGCATATCAGAGATCGGGAGATCAAGAAGATAGAGGTTCTCGACAACGGGAATCAGAAAACCTCGAAACCCAAAATTTCTGTCGGAAAGAGATCAGGCATATGCAGAAACCGTGACAGGGGTAAATGAAGGACCTATGGATCTGGTTTTAACTGAGATTCCAGCAAGGAATCGAAAGAGCCACTTCGACTTGAAGGTGAAATTAGAACGATCCTTAAGACCGAGAGGTCAGGCGCAGGACCTGCTGAGGTAGGTTCCTGGGTGCAGCACCATCAAGTGGTATCAGAGTAGGACTTCACTTGTATATTTCAGGTGAAGCGAGGAAAAATAAAACAGGGTTGTTGAAGACTCTGTGGTGATTGTTCGTAGGTAGGCAACAATCGAGAAGACAGTTAGCAGGACTGTAGGAAGAGGCTGAAGCACTCAAGTTTGCAGGAGCGAGCAACAGATTTGCCAGGAGGGCAGACAGAGACAACAACATGGCTACTGAAGGCTGTAGGTATGCTGGAAGGAAGAAATAGGAGCTAGTGAGTAAAGAAGAAATAGATGAAGAGCTCGCTGATATAAGGAAAGAAATAGAAAATCTTGCATTGCGGATGCAGCAGAAAACGAGGATGGATGAACTTGCATTGGAGATAAAACAGAAAGCCAAGTCGAAATGGGTATATGAATGGCCCATGAGGAAGACGAAGGTAAAATGGCCAGTCAAGGCGTTGATGGCTAGAAGACAGCATAGGCTGTTAAGAGGATGGTTGAGGCATGCTGAAAACCTCGACGGACCTGAGGAGATGGTTCAAATATGTGAACCAGAAACTGGGAGAATTATCGGTGAAGAGAATGAAATGGGATCAGCTGAAGATCTCAAGAACTGCTAGGAGGGCAGAGAGGAAATTCCAAATTTCCAGATGGGCAAGAAGTTGAGATCAGTTGAAGATCTCACAGACTGTCAGGAGGACAACCAAGGAATTTCACATTGCCAGCTGGGCAATGAAATGAGGTCGCCGCGGGATCTTGAAGACTGCCAGGAGGGTAGTGGAAGCATCTCAAATTGCCAGGTGGGTAGAGATAAGAATACGATACTGTCTGAAAGTCTCATGGACTCGGAGGCGAGTTCAGTTCAGCAAGGGGTGCTAATGAAGATGGGATTGGTTGATCTCATAGTCTGCCAGGGAAGTGACAACAAAATCCCATATTCCCAGGTGGGCACGGATGAGCAGGTGAGTTGGAATCAACCAGAGGAGTTGACAGAGAAGGTGAGCTCAGATATGGATTTAGATCAGCCAGAGCAGCTGACAAGGAAGGAAGATCAGAAGAATCTCCTAATGATTGGGGGAATTGAAATATCCCTACCACTTAGCTCAGAGGAGGTAGAAGCCTGTGTTGCAGATGAAGCAGCGAAAACAAGAGAAAGACAACCAGTTGAGACTGTCAAAGAAGAATTGGAGCATATATTTGAGACTTCCCAAGTAGAAGAGGATGATGAGCATTCCGAGGAATGGCTCAATATTTTCAGCCAGGAGACTGAAGAGACTACAACCTGGGAGTTTGCAGAAGAAGAAGAAGAAGCAACATACAACATTAGTTTGGCTGATCTATATGAATAGATTGAAGCCCTGGAGAGAAGGGTGAAGGTGTAGAGCGTGCACATCCAACAAGCGAAGTTGGCAGCAGATGAAGACGGCATGGGAGATGATAGTGATCTGCCCATTTGCAGAAAATTTTTGCAGCTGGGGAGACTGCATGAACAGGGCCAGCCATTGGAGAAAGTGGATGAAGTGATCAACATGATCAAGGAGCTGATGGTAGAATCAGCGGAAACTGCCAGCGAGGAGAATTTGAGTAGAAGAAAATAAACAACAACAACAATAGTGCAGAAGAAGCCGCAACAGCATAAGGGAGATGGAGCAGATGAACAGCTCCAGAAATTTGTTTGGGATACAAGAGGATTTCCAAAGCTGAGATATGGGAAGCTCATGAGCAGGAGCTCATGAATTTTTCAGCTGAGGAGTATGATGCAGGAGCATCTCTCCATGTCATCCAACCAACCAGCCAACCACATCAAGCACATGCATTCAAGGATGAAGAGAGGCACAACCCTCGTTTTCAAATTTGAATTTGAATGTAATTAATGTTGTATGCTGTTGAGCCATGGAGCCATGCCTTTGTGCAGGCATTAGAGTAGGTAGGCCTTTAATTTTTGTAAGGCATAGATCTAGATCCGATCTGTGGACTAGACAACCATTCAATGTAATTGAATAGGGTAGGTAGATTGGAGGGAAGAGATCTAAGAGCCCCCTCATGTAAAAGATCAATTTCGATCTCATTTGGTAAGAGGGGGTAATAGTTGGAATATGCACAAGAGAGAGTGAGTGTGCAAGAGAAGGAGCCGAGACTCTGTCAAAGTCTGAGCTCAAGAACACCTTATAAAAACAGCCATTTGCCATTTGATACGAGTAGCAGTTTTTCCTGCATATTTCTTGTGTTGAATGAATGTCTATGTGTGTTCTATTTATGTTGTAGATGTATGCTGTAGGTTTGCATTAAAGGGATTTGTTTGATTTTTAGGCTTGAGGGATCTTTGTGGTTTCATGCCAGGAGGGTGTGAGAGATTACTGCAGTCTCTGAATACCAGTGCACAGAAGCACTTCTGAACTCTGCGGAGTTAGACAAAGACGTGTCAGGAGGGAACAATAGCTAAAATCATCAATTCAGAGGAAGACCTTTGAGGTTGCTGAATACCTCAGGAGGCAAGGCTGTGTAATGGGAAAACACAGTTGCAGACAGAAACTCTCTTTGAGTTTTGTAAAGCTCTACCAAGTGGGCATTGAGCAAATGCAAGGGAGTGCATAGAGGAACTCTGTTGAGAGTTCAGAAGAAGACGAAAGCTCTGAGGAGTTCTGCGAAGCTCTGCCAAGTGGGCATTGAGCCAGTGCAAGGAGTGCACAGAATAAGAACTCTGCTATGATTTATTAAGAAGTCAGAATCACCTGAGGATTCTTGACACTCTGCCAGGAGGGCATTGAGATAGTGTGCAGGTTGGCACAAAGAGGAAGAGGACTCTTTGAGTTCTGCAAATTGAGGAAGAGTCCATTGAAGGATCTTCACAGGTTTGCTGAACACCCTGCAAACTCAACAATAGGTTGCTTGAGTAGAAGGCTAGCCAAGAGGGCATCCAAATTCCCCATCTATGGGAGAGGGAAGAAGGATAAAATCCCTTAGGGGTCTGAGCAATTGAGAAGCTCAGGAGGAATAGCACTTTGCATGCAGAGACTCTGTAGAGACACAGGAATCAGAATACTTCAAGGATTTGGGCATGAAGGTCAGGAGGGTTAGTTCTTTAGGTGCACAAAGCGGTAGCTGCAAGGAGTGCATAGGCCACAGAACTCTTTGACGAGTTCAGAGTACCCAAAGCTCAGGAGGGACAGTGGTTTTATACACACATGCGAGGACTCAAGTCGCAAAGGTAAGAGAGGAAAGGGAGTAAAGGTTGAGGCTTTTGGCTTTTGGAAATTCTTCCAAGTCCCGGAAGAAAGCGCAGAAGCTCAAGAGGGAGCACAGCTGTCGTTGGATGAGTTGATAGATTCTGGACCGTTGAAATTTCTATGTCCAGGGAGCAGCAGGAGGAGCGCACAGGAAGAGGAGATCGTGGGCCGTCGGATCTCACTCAGATACCCGTCAGCCGTTGGATCTGACAGGAGTTACGCAAATTTTAAGCCTTTAGGAACAGAGGAGTGAAGTCTCGAAAGGGAAGGCTTATCGTGATATCAGATATCTCGATGACAAGAGATCGGGTCACTTCATAGTGAAAATCATGAATTGGATCGGAGCCGTCCGTCTAGGGAGGACACGTGGTGGAGATCGGGAACCTGTCGGTATTTTGGCTACCAGGAATTCAATTTGACAGAGGATTGTGTCACAGGGGGTCGAAGGTCATGAATTTGCGAAATTAAGGAGGACTGTCCATCTTAAGGGGATGCGTGGCAACAATCCAGAACTTCGGGGAAAATCCCGAAAGAAAAGCCATTTCGGCAAATCGGGATTCAGAGATTTGGGGATCCTGAGGACAGGATGCCAGAGCATTTCGGCATTTGATTTCGTGAAATCATGAAATGATTGAGGACCATCCACCATAGGAGGATGTGTGGCGGAAATCCAAGAACTTCGGGAAAGTCCCGATAGGAGAGCCATTTCGGCATTTCGGAATTTGGCGTTTCGCAAATCCTGAAGACAGGAAGCACGCACATTTCAGAAATGCGAAGTCCGAAACCCTGACAAGGTGGAAAAATCCATTGTGGGGTCAGTTGACGTCACTTCATTATATCGAAGGTAGGGAATTGGAACTTTAGGAGTTTCGAGGGAAAGAACCCATAGGCATTTCGGTGTTTCAAAACCCGAAATCGCGAAATGACGAGGACCGTCCATCTCGAGGGGATGCGTGGCAAAAATCTAGGTTTTCGGGGAAAATTTAGAAAGGCAAGGCCATTTCGGCATTTCGGGAATCGACACTTCAGGAGTGAGAAATAGATTTTCCAGGAGGGCAGACAGAGACAACAACATGGCTACTGAAGGCCGTAGGTATGCTGGAAGGAAGAACCAGGAGCTGGTGAGTAAAGAAAAAATAGATGAAGAGCTCGGTG
>ML836096.1:19391-41678 GCA_009831015.1 Picea engelmannii
TATATATAATGGGAACATTTAAAAAAATCATATCTTATTTTTTATTAATATTTTCTATTCACAATATAATATATTTATCATTTATTTATTAATTATTTTTTATTATTTATTAATTAGTTATATTTCAATATGTTAAAATAATATTTTCTAATTTATTTATTTTCTTATTTTTTTCCTTCGATTATGGACTATTTTTAATCCAATCCATGTGATGTATTCTATAGAATGTCATATATATATTTTTAACAACCTTTACTCTAAACAACTTTGAAATAACCTCTTTTATATTTTGTTAACTTTCATTGAATTTATTTTGTTATTTACATATCGAAGATTGAATTTATATTTTGTTAAGTTAGTTATTTTTACATATCTAAGAGTGAATTTATATTTTGTTAAGTTAGTTATCCTTATAAAAGATTGAATTTATTTTGTATTTTTTTTAAACTGTTATCTTTACATATAAAAGATTGAATTTATTTTGTAAACAATTTATATTAAATATATTTATAAAAATATTTTTTTTCAAAACACTTTTTTTAAAATATTTTTTATTTATTTTAATTTTAATTTTTTATTTAAAATATTTTTATAAAATATTAAAACATATCTTATCAAAATAAAATAATTATTATTAATAATTATATTATAAATTTAAATTCAAACTATTTGATTGTTGCATTATCAAAATAAAATAGTTATTAATAATAATTATATTCTAAATTCAAATTCAAATTATTTAATGATTGCATTATATTTATCTTAAGATGTTTTTGAATTAATAGTTATATGATAATTCCTTAAATTAATTATATTGTTGTATAAATTGACTCATCTATATTATAATGGTTTTTTTAAATAATTTTTTATTTTACTAATTAAAATTAATTAAATGTATATTAAAATAATATACTAATTAAAATGAATTAAATGTATACTAAAGTAATAATTTTTATATTATAGAATTGAAAGCAAATTTAATAATTAGAAAGGTTTATTAATTTTTATATAGTAATAAATGTTGAATATTTTTTTTCTATTGAGTGGAGAGGATAACATTTTATCCCACAATAATAAGAGTTAAATTTAATTGAAAATAAATGTTGAATATTATTTACATAAATTTGTTATTTACTATTTGACTTTTATGAAGTAATTAAAATGGTTTTCAATAATAATCTGTTAATTTTATTTTATTAATTAAAAATATTATTTGACTTTTTTGAAGTAATTGTATAATGGTTTTGGTGAATTCCTAAATTTTCATGGGATGAAAGAGTTTATCACCTTTGTGACACTAAGAAGGTTGAAGATGAAAGACTCTTTATCTCAGAGTGTCCAACTTATACCCAAATTAGATCTCAGTTTCAAAATATTTGTCATGCTACCAACCTTCCTAAACTTTTAACTCAACAAAATTATGGTGATCTTGAAAAGCTTGCAAGTAATCCCTTACCCTCTTAAAATTTGATAAATGAATTCGCTCTCAGTGGACGTTAATCATCATCATCATCATCATCATCATCATCATCATTATCATCATATTAAAATGGTTCTTCAATAATAGTTGATTCTTTTAACTTTATTAATTAAAAATAATTAAATATATATAACATTCTAGCATTATACTATAATATATTAACAAGATTTATGATTCTTTTTACTTTATTAACTAAAAATAATTAAATATATATACCCTTTTAGCATTATACTATAATATATTAACAAATTTTATATTGACGATGATAATTAATGTCCAGTAAAATCGAATTGGTCTATTGGACCTGTTATAAAACAAGTTGTAGGTTGGGAAAAACCCAGCCCAACCACAAAGAAAGTGCTACAACTTGGTAATCCTACACCCAATGTCACCTCCATGTAGGTCCCACACTTCAAGGGTGACTAGGTCAATCTAGGGAGGCGATCCCGATGAACCTAGGGGTATTGAGATGGAGATGGAGATGGATGAAATTGAAGCCCCTATAGGTCAAGTCTAAGTGGGATGAAAGGTGAGAAAATATGCCTTGTAAGTTAGGTAATTGTTGCCCCACATGTATAATACTTCTCCATATGATTGTACCTTCTCAAGACACAAGAAAAGACACTTTGCAATGATATTTGTTAGTTGGATCATCAAATTAAGCTTGGTGTACCTAATTTGTAGTAGTACATGATAGTTTATATCAACAAATAAAATATCTAAATCAACATACAAAGATCTAAACTAGTTAAGTAAATCAACATCAAGATTAGCAATGGATATAGGTTGAAATATGACACTTAAGAAGCTAAAGAAGATGGCTATTGTAAACATGTGTTTTCTGCAGAAAATTGCAGCATTATGGTTGTAGCATTCAATGGCATGCAAAAACAAAATCAACCATGGAAAAGTGCCAAGTACTAGCCCAAAATATGCGCCCTAGTTAGTAGAGTAAGTGAGCAAAGTTTAGGAGTTAGTCTAGGGTTAGTTTAGGAGTTATAAGAGTGTTAGTAGCTAGGGTTATGCAACCCTAATGGTTGTAGGTTAAATTTTGAAACAACAATTAGAGTAGTGGGAGAGAGGGGACACCCTAGTGGGGTAAGACTCCTTTCAAAGACCAAAAATTGTGTTTCCCAAGGCGATGATTTTATATCTCCAATGCAAAAAAGTGTGACTAGTGCCTTTACTATTAGGTTAATGGAGTCAAATAAAAAAAGAGCTAGAGAAACTAACTCCTTGGAGGTGTAATTCATTTTACTTCCCAAGGCAAGTTTCTCTAGCTAGGGTTTAAGCTAAGAGGGTGTATGCCCTTATACTTCTGTTAGCAAACCCTTGTATAATCAATGAGATGAAGATAAAATGATGAAGAATATGGTGGGGGTGTATTCCCTTATACTTCCAACCTATATCTTAGCATAACAATACTTGACTTGAAAAAATGATAGCATAATAGTAAAAGGCCATACCAATATCAAGAGAAATGTCAAGACAATCCACCATAGAGCAAGAAAAAAATCATCCAAGTCTAGCGCCTCTTTGCTCCATCAATCATTCATCAATATAGCCATAAGCAAGTGCACAAGAGATAAAAATAGCCATGTTTGGTGCAAATTCTAGACCAAGTCCTCTCACAAGAGGGAGAGTTATGTTTAAAATGAGATCTTATGGTCTCTATTTATACAAAATGTCACCAAAGTGACATGTCCATAAATTAAGGAGTAAAACATAAGATTAGGGGCCAAAAACCCTAATCTTTCCCCCTTAACAAAGTAATATTAAACAATTCACTTAAAATTTCACTTTTTGCACAAAAAAACCCTAATTTTAGAAGGACGTCTCCTCTTTAGGGGACGTTTTTCCACTTTGAGGAAGCCGTTGGTGTTGGGGAAGCATGGGCAGGCCTCCAAAGGACACATGCCAAGCATCTAAGCACTCTCATCATGGTGAATACCCTCTTCTCCTCAAAATTTCCATGTGTCAAAAGAGTGGCATGTCACCACCATGCCCTAGACCCAAAAGCATGACGTCAAGCTAAAAAATAGGATGTTTTTCCCCTCTCAGGAAAATATTTTGGAATGTGAGGGTTGGGCTATGTCATCCAAGACATCATCAAGGCCTTCCAATTCTGATATTTCTCATCCGACATGTGGGCCCTTGACATCCAACATGTGGGCTTGTAGCCCCATGGAATCCCAAGTTAGGCTTGTTCTCCCAAAACTGTCCACCAACTAGGTCCTGCAAAGAAAAATGAGCACGCCCTCGAAGGATATCAAATAATAACATCATGATAAATGAATCCAATCAATAAATAATTCATCTAAGAACGTGCATCAAAGATCACTATATCAAACAATTAATTTCTCAAAGACACTATGAAACTTGTCAATCTTGAATATGGGAGGGTTGATGAGGTGTCCTATTGGGTATATCTTGCCCTAGGTCAAGGGGAGTTTACAAGATATCCCTCTCTAAGCCATGTAAGGTAGATGAAGTGGCTGGGGTCAAGACTCAATGGATATAGGGATCATGAAATGCAATTGGTCGTAGTGTCTCATTCATGGGTGCCTTTGTAGAGGGTGTGTGGTACCTTTGTCCGCGATGCACTTTTTCCAAGTCCATCAATTTCCTTTTATCTTTCTTTATTTATTTTCTTTCAATATAGCATAAGGAGATATTGAAGGTCACTTCCCTGGCATGGTGACCAGATGATGGCAATGTCACCCACAAACACCTAATGGAAATGAGAAGGATGGCTCGTGATGAGACCCCCTTTCTCTCAACCATGTAACTAAAATCCATTACCCTGGTTTGGTGACTACATGATGGTAATGTCATACCACTAGATATTCATGGACGTGATAGTTTGGTTCATGATGAGACCTCATATCCTTCAACTAACCTTTTAAGCAATCTTTATTATATTGTGGGTCCCCTTTATTCAAAGATAAGCGTTTCATTGATTTTCTTGGGTGATCCCTGGGCGAAGCATCTGGAAGGTTTATACAAGGATTTTATCTTTTACCCAACATCAACCCCTTTGGGCCTTTAGCCCCTTATTCCCATAGAATGAGGGATGACACCTTCTTACGTCAATACACCCTAAAATCCCAAGAGATAAGGAATTGGAGGGGAACAATGATGGAAAGTGGTAAGTATGGTTGAGAATGGTACAATGTCTCATTAATGGAGTTCCCAGTAGCAAACCCATCCCCAAGGAAAACCACTTACTAGGGCACAATGTCCACCACCAAGGTGAAGCAGAGAAAAAAGCATAATGTCCAAGCACATATCATGAAATATAGAACAATCTAAGATACAACATAATCAAATGGACTAAATATTGAAATGATGCTCACCATAATACTGATTTGTACCTCATGGAGCAAGGCCCACTGCCTTCCGGAAGCCAACTGGTGTAGTGGATGTGATTTGCAAAACTATGACCATCTGTGGTGGTGAGTGGGTTTTCCATCCGTGCAAAAGGGTATTGTCGGTCATGTAGTCTCTCAGCACTCCATATTTGTAACTTGAGGGTCTCGAGACACTATCTCCTTAGTTATACACAAAATGAGGATACTAGGACCTTAAGAGGGTAAGGGATTACTTTCTATTCTTTAGAATTTTGTTTCTGTGCTAAAAAAACATTAAGAGATTCAACTTTCCAAGATCACCATAGTTTTGTTGAGTTAAGAGGTTAGGAAGGTTGGTAGTGTGACAAATATTTTGAAAGTAAGATCTAATCTGGGTATAGGCTGGACAATCTAAGAGAAAGTGATTTTACTATTCAACCTTCTTAGTGTCACAAAGGTGACACACTCTTTCATCCCATGGACCTGTCTTAGGAATTGACCAACGTTCAATTTCACTATGGAGCCGATGATAGTTTGTTCTTATCTTAACAATGTTTATTTTTTTCTTTACACTTGTCAAAATAGATAGATAATTTTGATCTTCTAGATTAAGGTTGATTACATCCCTATAGTGAATTCTTTTAATTTTATTAATTAAAAATATTGTTTCACTTTTTTTGTAATTGTATGATAAAATAGTTTTCCAATGTTTTTTTAACTAATATTTATTAATTAAAAATATTCAAATATATACAACTTGAGTGGGCTTAATGGTTAAAAACATGTGTTTCCTATTAAGAGGTTACAAGTTCGGGCATAGGGTATGTATACCTCAGTAAACTTTACCAATCAAATCAGAATATATTAACCAATTTTATGTTATAATTGATTCTTTTAATTTTATTAATTAAAAATATGATTTGACTTTTTTAAAAATAATTGTATATTAAAATGCTTCTCCAATAATAATAATAATAGAAGATTCTTTTAACTTTATTAATTAAAAATAATTAAATATAAGTAACCTTTTAGCATTATACTATAATATGTTAACAAGTTTTATATTATAGAATTGAAAGAACATTCAATAATTAAAAAGGTTTATCAATTTTAATATAGTAATAAATGTTGAATGTTATTTTTAAAATTTGTGATTTATTATTTGATTTTTTAAAAATATAAATACTAATAATCATATATATATATATATATATATATATATATATAATAATAATAATAATAATAATAATAATAAAATATATTTTATATATCAAAATACATAAAACCTAAAATAAGTAAGTATAAACATTAATAAAATAAAAATAAAATTCAAAATAAGTAAGTGTAAACATTAAGAAAATCAAAATAAAATTCATTTTAATATTTGAATAAGAGATTTTGATTATATTGATTTTATACATACAATATTATTATTTTAAATCAAATTAAGGTTACTTAAAATTCGTTTACAAATATAATAATTTTTTCACAAACTTTGTGCATGAAGTATGTAGGTTTTCATAATTATTCATATTGCTTATATTTTTGGATAAAAATTCGAAAAGTTTTGGGTGGACATTCCACTCATTATTAGAGATAAACAAAGTGATATCATAGAAAAGAGTGTTGAGGATTGGTTTTAAATAGGAGGAAGAAAATGTGAAAAGAGGAATAATGAATTAATGAAATATGCATTAAGACTATAAATAATACTAAAAGGTAGAAGCCATGGTCAAACAAAATAATAATAATAATAAGATATTAAAATATCATGAGTTAGAATAAAATAGTAATACAAATATTATAAAAATAATAAAAGATTATCAATGAATTTAGAGACACAAATAGTAAAATATAAAAGCAAAGAAAGGGGGATGTAAGAAGAATAAAATAAAAAAAAGAAATTTGAAACAAACATGAAGGTTAAGAGAAGGTGAAGAAAAATAGAAGAGAAACCCTACCTTCCTTCTTCTATTCATTATCCCTCCATCGTTATAAATTTATCATCTTTGGAATTGGATCTTCCTTCCCTCTAAATTATCGAGAAAGGTTTTAATACTTCCCTTGTCCCTCCACGTATCCCAATGGAAGAAATTATTTTCTCTATTGAGTACATAAAACATTACCTTCCTACACATGAAGATGAATAAATGTAAGATCCCGCTCTGGCGCACTGAGAAAACTTATTCTTTGAGGACACTTGCTCGCAAGTGATCTGGACTTTTATGATGTTAAAACATTTATACTTGATTATGATGCATGATGATAGATGACATGATGTTTTACTGCTTTGACGTAGACAAGTGCTTTGACTCAGTTTTATTGAGTGTGCAGGGTTTTGGACCTTGAGGATGCAGAGGCATCGGTGGAACCCCCTTGGACTCCGGATTGAGTCAGGGAGTGTGCTATTTGGGTTGATTTATTTACTGTGATATTTCATTGATTTGATGATATGATGTTGACATGTTCTAACACACTTGTTGATGATGCATGATGACGATAGATTGCCGACCAGACTCACATATGGAGTAAAGGGGCCACACACGATTTCCAGAGAGGTTGAGGGAGAGGTGTGGACAACAGCCCTACCACAACCTACTAGCACTCCCGCCGTGGCTCGAACTGTAGGTTAACGATTACCTAGTTCGAGAGGATCCACGATGCCATGAGGGCAGACTGCGATAGTCACTCACGATGATCTAAGGGGCGTGCAATAAGGCGGGGGCCTTATTCCTTAGAGCCCTTAGTTTCCCACAAGTTCACCTGGTGGAGTGTTGACTCCAGGGGTTATAGATATCTACCAATCATTCAAGTTGGCGAGTGACACCCTTGGAGCATGTGGTGCATATTGAAGGGCACGTCGCGTGAAAGAAACACAAGTTGGCGAGTGGCACCCTTGGAGCATGTGGTGCGTCCTAAAGGGCACGTTGCATTGATGTTGATGAAGGAACAAACCTAGATGGCCCTAAGACATTTAAAACATTAAGAATTTCTTAAGCTACTTCCCTAATTAAATGTCGTCGAGTTCAGAATCTAAGTCCTAAGTCTAAAACTTCTCAGGGTAAAATTTAGTCTAACTTTAAGAAAATACCCTAAAATAAAAATAAAAATTTAAACAAAAACCCACTTAAGTAATAGTTTAGTCTTCATAAAATTCTTGGGGTAAATGGAGAGAGTAAGAATTTAATTAAAAATAGTGGATTTAAAAACTTCAAAGAAGAAATTATTCATTAACTTGTGTAAGTACAAAGATATTAAATTAATAATAAAAGGGAAAGATTTAATAACGCAACTGCCATTTTGGGCTTTAATAAAAAGGGGAAAGAAGGGAATAATAAGAACTAGGAAACTAAGTAATGGAGGAAACTTAATAAAGGAAAGATGGGAACTTATGGTAAAAAGAAAGGTCAACATAGTAAGGAATCTGCAATTAAGAACCTGCTAATCTGAGCTAATTTAGTAACATATTTTTTTTAGGAAAGTATTTAAAACATGTAAGGGGATCTAGGAACACCTAGGAGTAAATTTAGGAGCGACTCTAGGTGGGTGAGGGATTTGAGACAATTAATAAATTTAAAGAAAATATTTATTGGAGAAAAGAGGGGGATGGACGACACTTGTGCGATGGAGAATATTTAGAATATTTTATTGAAACTTAATTTAAAATGTGAATGAGGAAAGTTGGTGGGTCTCAAAAACTCTATAAAAGAAAAGGGAGATGAGGAACAAAGGGATCGGCGGTTAGCGTAACGTTACACTGCCGGATTTGTGACTTGACTGATTACTTGTGGAGAGTTGGGATTTTCCATCTTGGTTAGGAGTGGTAGCTCAGCCTTGCGAGGCGAGTTGAGAAGCTAGACATACCATCTGGATAGTGTGTGGCCCCTTTGCGGCTCGGGGGGCTAAGGGGGAAGTAGAGTACCCCTAGCGTTGGCTGGGAGGTACTGGTGAGGTCCGACGGTCGGCAAGCAGGAGTGGCACGGAGCGCGCGGGCGTCATTCGAAGCGGGAGCTCGACAACAATACGCTCTTGATTTTTGAGTAGTACGCATTACGATTTATGTTTTTGATTTACATGTGTATCGGGAGTCCTAGGTGGGAGAACTTATAACTTCAATCGTGGGTTGGATCTTGTTGGATTGTATGGTTTCCCTTATTTGCTTACTCCGTCGAAGTCTTGTGTAATTATCCTTGCTGTAAAATTTTGCTGTGTAACTTTTGAGAAAACTCTAGCCATGCATTTGTAACTTCGTCTCCTTTCCCCATTTAGTACCCGTTGGCTTAACAGTGAAGAAAAATACAGTACCATTCTTAGTTTACAGGCCATAGGTTTAACAACTCCCTACATTGATCAAATCCACAGATAGACAGGTTTCTCTGTAACTCAATGAAGTTGTACCATCACGAAATAATAATCGATAGTTCTAAATCTCTGGGTTCACTTTGTTTAGTTCAGTACAGGTTAGTCTTTAGTAAATAACGCAAAGATAAACAATAATTATCGAGCAATGGGCCAAGGCGCCCCATTTATTTTATTTATTTTGATGTCTCAAGGCCATTTATCTTAATGTTATCCAGGTTCGAAAGAGAGCCATGCCCTCGTAATTGATGTTGCAAATTTCACTAATTGAACCTTCTTAAGAAGGGAAGCATAATCCTTTAATCATGTTGAGGTCAGTCCAGCCAGTACTGATCATGTACAGTCTTAAAGCGCAGTTCCCTTTTTCCTGCATGTTTTAATCTCTGCGTGGTAATAATTTACGAACCCTGTTAGAGCCCTCGCCCCCTTGTGGGACTGTCTACACGCATTTCTGGTCTGTGTAGTTTTAGAATCCCTGCCAGGCTGCGTTGGGGAGTTGCGGTGTGGTCCCAGTGCTCGGACCATGTTCCTTAACCTTGGGCTGTGAAACCTTACTCTTTAGTATTTTTTTTTTTTATCCCCCAACGAGAGTTGTCGATCATGGATCTACACAGTACTTAATTTATTAAACGGTCTCTGAGTTGGGACCTTCTTAACCCCTTTCACAGGTAATTGTTGTAGCGGAGATGACTCATGATCGTGATCAGTGCCGACTATCTTCTGATCGTTCTGAACTTGGCAACAAACCCTTCAGGCCAGCAAATCCTTAGCAAACTTACAGCCTGAATCCATCTTGATTTCTTTTGCTAACCGTTTAGCGTGACTATGTGTTGGACAGCGTGTGTAATTCTTCCGAGGGTTGCATTCTTAGTTTTTACGGGCCCAAACGAGCACCAAATTCCATTCTTTCCCTTGGCGAAGTTCTAGCGACTTGCCCTCCTTACCCTGTGCCCATGCAGTCACCCCTCCCGATTGGGCCGTTGCCCCTCTGCCCTTCCCTTTACCTACGACACGACAGGTACGTCGACCCACATTCCACCCTTCCCGGTAGTAAATTTAATTTTTGATTATGAACTACAGTGGGACGAGATGATGGTGTTATCGCTGTTAAGGCAGAGACGCGAAAACAGAAGCAGGAATGGCGGTGTGAGCAAGGAACAGTTTCTGGAATACCCGGGTCACAGTTGCATGGCTTTTCTACTGTAGTTGCATAATGTCTTACCCTCATTTTTAGATATAATTTCTTTAGTATACAGTTTAAAAAATAAAAATAAAAATTTACCCTTTAAATTTAATTCAGTTTAGTGTCTTACAACTTAAATAACCTTACTGTTTCACTTTTATGTGAATTTTCTTGTTCGGCAATTTACAATTCAATTCAAGCGAATCTGTAATTATTTTTAAATTGCAATGCTACTAGCATAAGGGTACCGATATGTTCATTTCTGGTCTTGTATTTGTAGTTTCATTTGTTATTAATAATAAATAAAATGTAAATTTCCTTATTATTTCTAAACTGCAATGCTACTAGTATAAGGGTATCAATATGGTCATTTCTGGTCTTGTATTTGTAGTTTCAATTGTTATTAATAATCATGTAATGTAAATCTTATTGTTAATGCACCTGGTAAAGGTTAATTTCATGCCATTTGTTGTGATAGTTAAAGGTGAAGGATAAAAGTTTACATGCTTTTTGCTTAAAGTTAGTTAAAGGTGAATGATAAAAGTTTACATAAATTTTTCTTAAAGTTAGTTAAAGGTGAATGATAAAAGTTTACATGTAATTTTCTTTAAGTTAGTTAAAGGTGAATGATAAAAGTTTACATGCATTTTTCTTTAAGTTAGTAAATGGTGAATGATAAAAAGCTTATGCCTTATGTTTTGTTAGTTATTGGTGTATGATGAAGAGGCTTCAATGGAAAATAAACTCTTTAAATGCAATAGCTAGAAGGGGTGTATTATGAGTTGTAATTATTTTAGTCAGGTCTTTATTGAAAACTTCCAAGTTGAATAATTATAGTTATGGTTTTACAATGACTTGGTGTATGCGTGACTTCCTAAAAGGACCTGGAAGGTATATCACTTCCCACGCCCTGGATTTTATTAAATGAATGATTAATTAAATAGCACACCTGGGTTTTAAAAAGAGTTGTGCCTCGAGTGGGTTATTGCTAGATAGTTTATGTATATCAGATACCTTGCGCGCTTGTAATTTAAGGTTAATTGAAGTAATGTTTAAAGTGTTTAGATTTTGGGTTGCGCGCCATGCACAATGTTGGATTTGTTTTCTAATTCTCGCTCGCAATTGAAGGATTTATGTTACTTGTGACATTGATGTTGGTTGCTTGGGGTTGGTCTGATGATTGTCCTTAGCTTGGTCAGATTGTTGCTTATGTCGGGAGGGATGTAGACACCTCCATGTTCCTCAAAATAGTCGCCATCCCTGAGACCTTAAATGGTTAAAATCGATGAGAACCTGGGCTTGAGCGTTGCTTATGTGTCTTGGAGGTCCTAACCATTGCAGGGTAGGATGGGCGGGTAGTCAGTTTCACTTCTTGTCATTAAGCGACGGTTACGCATGCAGTTACTTGTCATGCATCCTTGTCATCTTGTTGTGTTCATCATGGTTGCGTCTTATTCATCGTCGGGTGGCGATGCAGAGTCGAATGTGTGGTTGTTTACTTTTGTACACGTGTGCACACACCTTAAAAAAACAAACAAACAAATTTCTTTGCACCTATTATCAGAGTTTTTGTCATGACGAACGTGAGGTTCGTTACATATGGTATCAGAGTCGGTTCGACCTGCAGCTTGGGATTCACTACGACTTTTGTTGACATGATTAGATTAGATTATATTGTTGTTGATCAAGTTGATTGTATGCGTGCAAGTAATCATGGTTAGAGGACGTCACGGAGGCAGACAACGGGGTGCTAGGGGAGGAGGCATGACGCCTCCAGTTGCATTCACACCTGAGGGGTCTAACCCCCAGGGAGGCGAGTAGGTTCTCTGATAGGAGAAGATAGCAGTTGGCGATGTTGTTGGGATGATGAGATCTTTTCAGCGCATGTCCGAGGCATTGATCAACTGATTAGACAGAGATGAGGCCAGGGTGCCGACACCCACTGAGGTTCCGCCACGCGCACTGGCTGTTACAGGTAGCATTCACTGTGAACTCGAGAAGGTTAAATTTCTTGAGTTCTTTGGTGCCCCGGATGGTGCCATCGCCGAGGCATGGTTGGAGAATATGGCGATGTGCTTCGCACTTTGCGATTATAACTCCAACATGAAGGTCCGCATGGCGGTATTTCAATTGAAGGGGGGCGCTCTTATATGGTGGAAGATGCTCCTGCCATAGCTGAACATGGCTGTTGAAGACGTGTTATGGGAACTATTCGAGGAACAGTTCCGAGAGAGGTACCTTTCAGAGGAATTCATCGAGCGTCAACTCAATGAGTTCAACGCATTACGACAGGGAGGTCTTACGGTGCCCGAGTACGAGGCATGTTTTATGGAGCTGCTCCGGTATGCTCCGCACCTTAACACTGAGAAGCTCAAGGTCAACAGGTTCGTGTTTGGCCTTAACGACAGCCTGCGTGCAAAGGTTAGGATCTTGATGCCTCAAACCTTGCACGATGCCATCCAGAAGGCCCTCATAGCAGAGGAGGATCTTATCAGTGGGGGTCGGACCAGGACTCCAGCGAGACCAGCAGGGCAGGGTTCATTTGGAACACCGCAGCATCAAACACCAACGAGACATGCTCTAGGATATCGTGGCTTCTAGAGGGGATCCACTTTCACTACACCCCGATGACCGCTACCTCAGCAATAGGCACCTTATTGGGGACCATAGCATCAACAACAACATCGCCCACAACAGCAATAGTTTAGGCCTGTTCAGCAGAACAGAAATGGGTTCCAGGCTGGTGGGCTGTCACCTTCTACTTCAGCTACCAGGTCTACTGAGCCAAAGAAGGGGTGTTGGACGTGTGGGGAGCCACACTACCAGCACGATTGTCCTGTGGAGAGGACCAGAGTGTTCGGATCAGCCGAACCCACTACAGTGGGAGATATGGGCAAGGCCCATCGGATTCATGCGACGGTGAATAACCGCCAGGCAGAGCACCAGTCGACTATGCTCGAGATGACAGGTACTGTCGCTGACCAGACCCTTAGTATTTTGATAGACCCAAGTGCTACTGAGAGTTTCATTTCTAGTGCAGCGCTAAAAAGGATTAAGGTAAAGGCAGTCGAACAGGACGAGTTTAGTTTCGTAGAGATGGCTTCAGGAGCCAAACAAAAGGTTGGAGGAAAGGTCACGGGCTGTGCCCTTAACCTGGGAGAGTTTGTCACAAGGGTCAACTTGTACGTCACGATCTTAGGATCTTATGACGTCGTGATTGGTATGGATTGGTTGGAATCGCATGAGGTGATACTCAACTGTAAGATGAAACGGTTGAGCTTGGTTGATGATGAAGGACAGAGACGTGTGATTGTAGGACGGAACCAGGGAGTATCCCTGAGGTTCGTCTCTTCCTTACAGTTACGGAAGAGTATGCGCAAGGGGTGCAAACTTTATGCGATCCTCGTGCTAAACGAGAAGGGAGTAGTGGAAGGTCTAGAACACCTTCTGGTGGTGAAGGAGTTTGCAAACGTATTTCCAGAGGAGTTGCCTGGGATGCCGTCGGAAAGGGAATTGGAGTTCACCATAGACCTGAAGCCGGGGACTGAACCGATAGCAAGAATGCCTTACCGGATGTCGACCCCAAATTTGCAAGAGTTGAAAATGCAAATGAAGGAGTTGCTAGACCTGGGACTAATACGTCCTAGTGTGTCACTGTGGGGTGCACCTGTTATTTTCATTCGGAAGAAGGACAGATCGTGGAGGCTTTGCATTGACTACCGTCAACTGAACAAGGCTACCATCAAGAATCAATATCCCTTACCAAGAATAGATGATCTGTTCGATCAAATGAAGGGTGCGATAGTGTTTTCCAAGATCGATTTGTGATCGGGGTACCACCAGTTACGGATCAAGGAGGATGACATCCCTAAAACTGTCTTTAAGACGAGATTTGGACATTACGAGTTTACTGTTTTACTGTTTGGACTGACAAATGCCCCAGGGGTATTTATGAGTTTGATGAATGGGGTGTTCCATGAGTACTTGGACAAGTTCGTCCAAGTATTCATTGACGATATTTTGATCTACTCTCGGACGACGGAGGAGCATGATGAGAACTTGCGCTTGGTACTACAGTGTTTATGAGAGCACAAACTGTATGGGAAGTTGTCCAAATGCTCTTTTTATCAATCAAGGATTCACTACTTAGGGCATGTCATCTCCGACGAAGGTATCACCGTGGATCCAACCAAGGTTGAGGCTATTATGGAATGGCCTGCACCGACGAATGTCACAAAAGTGCGTACTTTTATGGGTTTAGCAGGATACTATCGACGGTTTGTCGAGGGATTTTCGAAGATAGCAAATCTGATCATGGAATTGCAGAAGAAAAACAAGAAGTTTAATTGGACCGAGAAATGCGCGGAAGCATTTTGAAGGCTTAAAGAGTTGTTGACCACAACGCCGATACTAAAGGTCCTTGACATGGACGCAGACTTCTTGGTATGCACTGATGCATCTAAGTAAGGTTTAGGCGGAGTCTTGATGCAAGATGGACGAGTGATTGCTTACATTTCGAGGAAGTTGAGAAGGCATGAGGATAACTACGCGACACATGATTTGGAGTTATTAGCCATCGTATATGCCTTGAAGGTTTGGAGACACTACCTTGTTGGACGAAAATTTGAATTAAAGATTGATCATTGTGGGTTGCAACACATTTTCACGCAAAGCGACCTGAACGCGCGACAACGACGTTGGTCAGAATTGCTTAGCGAGTACGACTTCGAGATTACTTACATAAAGGGAACAATGAAATGAGTGGCTGATGCTTTGATTTGGAGACCACAAATCTTTTTGGTGTTGCATCTTCAGACGAATCTACGTGAGAAGATTCTCACTTTGCAACATGACGATGACTGGTACAAAGAAGTCGAGGACGTTATCGGACAAAACACAATGATGGTACCACGATATGAGGGATATTCATTTGATAGCGATGGTTTATTGAGGTTTAGAAGTTGGATTTACATACCGCCAAACGACGAGTTAAGGATGTTGATCCTGAGCGAGGCTCATAGAGCGGTTTACATGGCTCACCCAAGAGTCACAAAGATGAGGGCAGACCTTAAACCCTTATTCTTTTGGAAGGGAATGAAGGCCGACATAGTAAACTTTGTGGCTAGATGTCTAGAGTGTTAGTAGGTAAAGGATGGACATAGACACCCGGCAGGATTATTTCAACCACATGCCATTCTGGAATCGAAATGGGAAGTTATTTCGATGGATTTTATTGTTGGATTGCCATTGAGGACAAGGAGACACGACTTGATTTTTGTAGTAGTAGACACTCTGACGAAGATTTCTCACTTTATTCTTGTGCGTATGACGTATCAGGCACCTGAGATAGTGAGAATTTTCATCAGTGAGATTGTGAGGTTGCATGGCGTGCCTAAGAAGATTATATCCGATCAAGGATCGGTGTTTACTGGATGATTTTGAACGAGTTTCCAAGAAGCCTTGGGAACCCAACTTAACTTTAGTAATGCGTATCACCCAGAGACAGACGAATAGACAGAACAAATGAACCAAACCTTGGAAGACATGTTGCGCATGTACGTGATGGACCAACAAAAGTGTTGGGAGGAATTCTTGCCTCTAGTAGAGTTCGCTTACAACAACAGTTACCAGAACACCATTAAGATGGCGCCTTTTGAGTTTCTTTATGGGCGACTATGTCAGACGCCCTTGAGTTGGGATCGGATTAAGGATAGGGTCCTGGTGGGACCAGAAGTGATCCAAGAAATGGAAGAGCAAATGCAAACCATAAGACAAAGGATTAAAGAAGCGCAGGATCGATAGAAGAGTTATGCTGATGCGCACCGAGTTGACCGTAGTTATGAGGTCGGCGATCAAGTCTTCTTGCGGGTTAAACCGCATAAGAGTTCGATCAAGTTTGGAAAGGGAGCTAAACTCTCTCCTAGGTTCGTGGGACCTTTCGAGATTGTGGAGAGAAAGGGGCCCGTGGCCTATCGACTAGCCTTGCCTGATTCTTTGAGGCGTATGCATGATGTTTTTCATGTATCTGTTTTGAGACATTATATTAGTGATCCTACGCATGTGATTGGCATGAGTTCCTTCCAGGTATCGAACGAGGGAGCACTCACGGCTGAGCCGGTCCGCATCTTAGATCATCATGTTCGACAGTTACGACGTCGAACGGTAGATCGGGTCAAGGTCCAGTGGGACAGTTATAGTCCACACTCGGCGACCTGGGAGGACACATATGATATGCGCCAGCAGTTCCCATTTTTGTTTGATAGATAGACTTATGATACTGTGGTACCTTTATTTCGGCATTTATAATGAGAAAATTTGGGATGAAGTTTAGACCAAGAGGGGTTGTATGTAACATCCCGCTTTGGCACATTGAGAAAACTTATTCTTTGAGGACACTTGCTCGCAAGTGATCTGGACTTTTATGATGTTAAAACATTTATCCTTGATTATGATGTGTTATGATAGATGACATGATGTTTTACTGCTTTGACGTAAATAGGTGCTTTGACTCAGTTTTATTGAGTGTGCAGGGTTTTGGACCTTGATGATGCAGAGGCATTGGTGGAACCCCCTTGGACTCCGGATTGAGTCAGGGAGTGTGCTATTTGGGTTGATTTATTTACTGTGATATTTCATTGATTTGATGATATGATGTTGACATGTTCTGACATGATTGTTGATGATGCAGGCTGACGATAGCTTGCTGACCAGACTCACATATGGATTAAAGGGGCGACACACGATTTCCATAGAGGTTGAGGGAGAGGTGTGGACAACAGCCCTGCCATAGCCTACTAGCACTCCCGCCGTGGCTCGAACTATAGGTTAACGATTACCTAGTTCGAGAGGATCCACAGTGCCGTGAGGGAAGACTGTGACAGTCACTCACGATGATTCTAAGGGGTGTGCGGAGGTAGACGAAGGGGTGCTAGGGGAGGAGGCTTGACGCCTCCAGTCGCATCCACGCCTGAGGGGTCTAACCCCCAGGGAGGCGAGCAGGTTCTCTGACAGGAGAAGATAGCAGTTGGTGATGTTGTTGGGATGATGAGATCTTTTCAGCGCATGTCCAAGGCATTGATCAACCGATTGGACAGAGATGAGGCCAGGGTGCCGACACCCACTGAGGTTCTTCCACGCGCACCGACCGTTACAAGTAGCATTCACTGTGAACTCGAGAAGGTTAAATTTCTCGAGTTCTTTGGTGCCCCGGATGGCGCTGTCGCCGAGGCATGGTTGGAGAATATGACGATGTGCTTTGCACTTCGCGATTATACTTCCAACATGAAGGTCCGCATGGCGGTCTTTCAACTGAAGGGGAGCGCTCTTCTATGGTGGAAGACGCTCCTGCCATAGCTGAACATGGCTGTTGAAGACGTGTCATGGGAACTGTTCGAGGAACGATTTCGAGAGAGGTACCTTTCAGAGGAATTCATTGAGCGTCAGCTCAATGAGTTCAATGCATTACGACAGAGAGGTCGTACGGTGCTCGAGTACGAGGCACGTTTTATGGAGCTACTCTGTTATGCTCCACACCTTAACACTGAGAAGCTCAAGGTCAACAGGTTCGTGTTTGGCCTTAACGGTAGCCTGCGTGCAAAGGTTAGGATCTTGATGCCTCAAACCTTGCACGATGCCGTCCAGAAGGCCCTCATAGCAGAGGAGGAGCTTATCAGTGGGGGTCAGACCAGGACTCCAGCGAGACTAGTAGGGTAGGGTTCATCTGGAACACCGTAGCATCAGACACCATCAAGACATGCTCTGGGATATCGTGGATTCCTGAGGGGATCCACTTTCACTACACCTCGACGACCGTCGCCTCAGCAGCAGGCACCTTATTGGGGACCATAGCATCAACAACAATGTTGCCCACAACAACAACAGTTTAGGCCTGTTCAGCAGAAAAGACCTGGGTTCTAGGCTGGTGGGACGTCACCTTCTACTTCAGGTACCAGGTCTACTGGGCCAAAGAAGGGGTGTTGGACGTGTGGGGAGCCACACTACCAGCGCGATCATCCTGTGGAGAGGACCAGAGTGTCCGGATCAGCCGGACCCACTACAGTGGGAGATATGGGCAAGGCCCATCGGATTCATGCGACGATGAATGACCACCAGGCAAAGCACCAGTCAACTGTGCTCGAGATGATAGGTACTGTCCCTGACCAGACCCTTAGTATTTTGATAGACCAAGGTGCTACTGAGAGTTTCATTTCTAGTGCAGTGCTAAAAAGGATTAAGGTAAAGGCAGTCGAATAGGACGAGTTTAGCTTTGTAGAGATGGCTTCAGGAGCCAAACAAAAGGTTGGAGGAAAGGTTACGGGCTGTGCCCTTAACCTGGGAGAGTTTGTCATGAGGGTCAACTTGTACATCACGATATTAGGATCTTATGAGGTCGTGATTGGTATGGATTGGTTGGAATCGCATGAGGTGATACTCAACTGTAAGACGAAACGGTTGAACTTGGTCGATGATGAAGGACATAGACGTGTGATTGTAGGACGGAACCAGGGAGTATCCCTGAGGTTCGTCTCTTCCTTATATTTACGAAAGAGTATGCGCAAGGGGTGAAAACTTTATGCGATCCTCACGCTAAATGAGAAGGGAGTAGTGGAAGGTCTAGAACACCTTCCGGTGGTGAAGGAGTTTGCAGATGTATTTCCAGAGGAGTTGCCTGGGATGCCACCGAAAAGGGAATTGGAGTTCACCATAGACCTGAAGCCGGGGACTGAAACGATATCAAGAACACCTTACCGGATGTCGACCTCGGAGTTGCAAGAGTTGAAAATGCAAATGAAGGAGTTGCTAGACTTGGGACTAATACATCCTAGTGTGTCACCGTGGGGTGCACTTGTTATTATCATTCGAAAGAAGGACGGATCGTGGAGGCTTTGCATTGACTACCGTCAACTGAACAAGGCTACCATCAAGAATCAGTATCCCTTACCAAGAATAGATGATCCATTCGATCAAATGAAGGGTGCGACAGTGTTCTCTAAGATCGATTTATGATCGGGGTACCACCATTTGCGGATCAAGGAGGATGACATCTCTAAAACCGCCTTTAAGACGAGATTTGGACATTATGAGTTTACTGTTTTATTGTTTGGACTGACAAATGCCCCAGGGGTATTTATGAGTTTGATGAATGGGGTGTTCCACGAGTACTTGGACAAGTTCGTCCAAGTATTCATTGACGATATTTTGATCTACAATTGGACGACGGAGGAGCATGACGAGCACTTGCGCTTGGTACTATAGTGTTTATGAGAGCACAAACTGTATGGGAAGTTGTCCAAATGCTCTTTTTATCAATCGAGGATTCACTACTTAGGGCATGTCATCTCCGACGAAGGTATCACCGTGGATCCAACCAAGGTTGAGGCTATTATGGAATGGCCCGCGTCGACGAATGTCATAGAAGTGCGTACTTTTATGGGTTTAGCAGGATACTATCGACGGTTTGTCGAGGTATTTTCAAAGATAGCAAATCTGATCATGGAATTGCAGAAGAAAAACAAGAAGTTTGTTTGGACTGAGAAATGCACGGAAGCATTTCGAAGGCTTAAAGAGTTGTTGACAACAACGTCGATACTAAAGGTCCTTGACATGGACGCAGACTTCTTGGTATGCACTGATGCATCTAAGGAAGGTTTAGGCGGAGTCTTGATGCAAGATGGACGAGTGATTGCTTACATTTCGAGGAAGCTGAGAAGGCATGAGGATAACTACGCGACACATGATTTGGAGTTATTAGCTATCGTATATGCCTTGAAGGTTTGGAGACACTACCTTGTTGGACGAAAATTTGAATTAAAGACTGATTATTGTGGGCTGCAACACATTTTCACGCAAAGCGACCTGAACGTGCAACAATGACGTTGGTCAGAATTGCTTAGCGAGTACGACTTCGAGATTACTTACATAAAGGGAACAATGAAATGAGTGGCTGATGCTTTGACTCAGAGACCACGCATCTTTTCGGTGTTGCCTCTTCAGACGAATCTACGTGAGAAGATTCTCACTTTGCAGCGTGACGATGACTGGTACAAAGAAGTCGAGGACGTTATCGAAAAAAACACAATGATGGTACCACGATATGAGGGATATTCATTTGATAGCGATGGTTTATTGAGGTTTAGAAGTCGGATTTACATACCGCCAAATGACGAGTTGAGGATGTTGATCTTGAGCGAGGCTCATAGAGCGGTTTACATGGCTCACCCAGGAGTCACGAAGATGAGGGCAGACCTTAAACCCTTATTCTTCTGGAAGGGAATGAAGGCCGGCATAGTCAACTTTGTGGCTAGATGTCTAGAGTGTCAGTAGGTAAAGGCTGGACATAGACACCCGACAGGATTACTTCAACCACATGCCATTCTGGAATCAAAATGGGAAGTTATTTCGATGGATTTTATTGTTGGATTGCCACTGAGGACAAGGAGACACGACTTGATTTTTGTAGTAGTAGACACTATGATGAAGAGTGCTCACTTTATTCCTGTGCATACGACGTATTAGGCACCTGACATAGCGATATTTTTCATCAGTGAGATTGTGAGGTTTCATGGTGTGCCTAAGAAGATTATATCCGATCGAGGATCAGTGTTTACTGGACGATTTTGGACGAGTTTCCAAGAAGCCTTAGGAACCCAACTTAACTTTAGTACTGCGTATCACCCAGAGACAGACGGACAGAGAGAACGAATGAACCAAACCTTGGAAGACATGTTGCGCATGTACGTGATGGACCAACAAAAGCGTTGGGAAGAATTCTTGCCTCTAGTAGAGTTCGCTTACAACAACAGCTACCAGAGCACCATTAAGATGGCACCTTTTGAGTTTCTTTATGGGCGACTGTGTCGGACACCCTTGAGTTGGGATCGGCTTGAGGATAGGGTCCTGGTGGGACCAGAAGTGATCCAAGAAATGGAAGAGCAAATGCAAACCATAAGACAAAGGATTAAAGAAGCGCAGGAAGAGTTATGCTGATGCGCACCGAGTCGACCGTAGTTATGAGGTCGACGATCAAGTCTTGTTGTGGGTTAAACAACATAAGAGTTCGATCAAGTTTGGAAAGGGAGCTAAACTCTCTCCTAGGTTCGTGGGACCTTTCGAGATTGTGGAGAGAAAGGGGCCCGTGGCCTATCAACTAGCCTTACCTAATTCTTTGAGGCGTATGCACGATGTTTTTCATGTATCTGTTTTGAGACATTATATTAGTGATCCTACGCATGTGATTGACATGAGTTCCTTCCAAGTATCGAACGAGGGAGCTCTCATGGCTGAGCCGATCCACATCTTAGATCATCGTGTTCGACAGTTACGACGTCGAACGGTAGATCAGGTCAAGGTCCAGTGGGACAGTTATAGTCCGCACTCGGCGACCTGGGAGGACGCATATGATATGCGCTAGCAGTTCCCATTTTTGTTTGATAGATAGACTTATGATACTGTGGTACCTTTATTTCAGCACTTATACTGAGAAAATTTGGGATGAAGTTTAGACCAAGAGGGGGTGTATGTAACATCCCGCTCTAGTGCACTGAGAAAACTTATTCTTTGAGGACACTTGCTCGCAAGTGATCTGGACTTTTATGATGTTAAAACATTTATCCTTGATTATGATGTGTTATGATAGATGACATGATGTTTTACTGCTTTGATGTAAACAGGTGCTTTGACTTAGTTTTATTGAGTGTCCAGGGTTTTGGACCTTGAGGATGCAGAGGCATCGGTGGAACCCCCTTGGACTCCGGATTGAGTCAGGGAGTGTGCTATTTGGGTTGATTTATTTACTATGATATTTCATTGATTTGATGATATGATGTTGACATGTTCTGACATGATTGTTGATGATGCAGGATGACGATAGCTTGCCGACCAGACTCACATATGGAGTAAAGGGGCCACACATGATT
>ML836097.1:0-26517 GCA_009831015.1 Picea engelmannii
CAAGTTTTGTTTTTACTGTAAAGTGAAATTCTAAATAAAAAAAATACTTTTATATGTCGGAAGTTGAATAACTTGTGAAAATACAGTTTTTTTTGTCATAAAACAAGCAAAAGTGTAACCCACCTTCATGATTTCACCCTATCTTGATCAACATCTATGGATGATTTCTCTATATGTTGAGGTGTTGAGGAGCATTTTCATGATAAATGACAATCTCGAAAAATTAGTTTTTTTTTTTTAATCATAAAAGTAGAATGATGAAAAAAGACATTATAATTACTATATACTTATCTAAACATGACATATTTTAATAACATTAAGTGTTGATAAGTGTTTGATAATGCCCCTTCATATGTTCCTCTTGATATACGATCACAACAACACATGTCAATCTATACTTTTGTCCATGCATTACACATTGAATAATTTTGCTCCTAGCATAAAAGAAGATAACCACTCCACAAGAATATTATTCCAAATGAAAAAAGTTCTTTCATTTTTGAATGAATGTTTCTTCCTCCTTGAAACACCAATTTCCTCAAAATAAAGTGGATGATCATTTTTCTCTTCAAATTCATTTTGGTCATGTATCATTTTCATGGTTTGAATTGTAGCAATTTCTTCATTTTTTTCTTGTTAATATAGTTCATGCAACACACTGATGGTAACTGTTGGTCTCCAGTTTTGATCATGTTTTTGCCTATATTATATTCCAAAGACCTCCATTTCTATACCCAGTACCACCCCTTTTGGCCTTGTTTTGACATAATTGACATCTCCCTGCCATTCAATGGGGCTACTTAAGGTATCTTTACGTTTCAAGCTATTTTTATGCATTTTGATGCTTTAAATTGATATTGAAACTAATGTCGCTTGGGTTAGGTACCACTTCTATTTTTGGAACATGATTTGCCAGTACCAGGTACCAGCTCGTACCCCGTGGAGATACCAATGAAGCCGCTCAAGATCTGTGCGTTATGGTCAGAACGGGAGACAGAGAGATTCACATGACAAATTGAGTCATCGCTCATATGATGATGGAAGGCACAATGATAGAACTGAGTCGTTATATTTCATGGGTCACACTTCGTGACACTACGTGTCACGAAGATGTGAAGACCGTTTAAAACTTGATTTCAAGCTATTTTCGGATCAGGGATCCGTTTGGACTTATGTATTTTTGCTTTAGACTGTTATGGAGGAGGATCTATATATAAACAGAAGATCACTCCTAAGAACCGGTTGGATGATGCTATGTTATGAAATATATTTCTGAATATAATCTATATTGCGTTATGTTATTCCACTGTCATACGATTTGAGTATTTTTCTTCTGAGTTAATGGAGCGCGAAGTTTACACAATGTTAGCGTAGCATGATTGAGTAGTTCTGGTTGTTTCTTTCAGCGTTTGTACCTTTTGGTTGGGCCCGCCAAACAGGTTCAAGGCGCTGCTATTCTCTGTATTGAATTTAGTTTATTTCAGCATCGTAGTGATTGCATGCATGTTATTTTGTTGAGTTTTGGAATTAACTGTTCAGATTATTGATTGCTTATTCTTCAACTGTATCGTTTCCAGCTTATTAAATATCTGTTACGTTGATGAGTACTGAAGCATGGTTGATTCCTGTAGAGTTTAGAGCATGAGCTAGGTCTGTTTCGATTCCAGTTTTCAATCTGATCATAACATTAGAGTTCGAAGTACTTTACCTTGTTAGATAGTGAGACCACTCTGCTTAGTTAGGATAGTTAGATTGCAGTTAAGTTAGAGGAAGCTTCCGGTACCAGTAGGGTAAGTAGGGTATTTCTCTGTTTTCCCGTAGACAGATTTAGATTCATTTGTAATGTTCAGACTAAATGCATCTTAGGAAATACTCTTTCTGTCGTGGCTTGAATAGAAATGGTGATGATAGATGATTAATAGTAGTGGTGGAATAATCTTGTGAAATTACACTTCTGGATGGAAGTAGAAGCACCAGCATTTAAGCATATGACTGTTTTCTGTTGATGACTTAAATAGGAAATGCTAAGTTTCAGGATAGTCATTAGGATTCAAGTTCTCAGAGTGAGTTTGTGTTTTCTTCTAAAGATAGTTTTTAAGTAGGGATCCGAATCTTACCCGCACATACAGTGTAGCAGCTCGAAGTTTACTTACCCTGGTTTGACAATTTAGTGTTTCAGGTCATTTAAAATCTTTAATCTAGCAGCCTGACAGTAACTACTCTGTCATATGTGTTTTTATCTTTGAATCATTTTAAGTAATCAACTCTAAAACAAAAATTGTTGTTTGTTATTTGAAATATAAGGCTTAATAGCCTTAACATCAAAGAAACATCTTATTAAATCAATAAGAAAAACACAAATGCACCTCCTTTGATTGTTTCCCAATATGTTAAACAACTCTATCAAATCAATGTGATTCCAATCAGTGATCACATTACATAAATCAATAACCAAATGTCTAAGGTTGTGTTAAATTGTAGTAAAACTATTGGTGAACAAGTTCATGGAAATGGAGAAATGAGGGTGAAGTTAATCCTATGGAAGAAAATGACACTGATATAATTGAGAATGACAAGATAAATAAAATGATCCATGAAACCTTTGCTTGAATTGATAATACATTTAATGATATTCATGATGTACCTATGATTGATAAGGCACAAAAACACCTATATGAAGGTTAAAGATATTCTCTCTACAATATTGTTGTCGGTGAACTTAAAGGCATTTAATGGTTTGTCAAACACCCACCTCAGACATATCTTAAGGTATACAATATAAATTTTCATACATGAATAACTTTTTTTCTATTTTTAGTGCTACACTGAAAATATAAAAAAAGTTATTCATGTATGAAAAATTATATTGTATACCTTAAGATCTGTCTGAGGCGGGTATTTGACAAACCATTCAATGCCTTTAAGTTCACTGACAACAATACTATAGAGAGAATATCTCTATGTTGTATATTTTTATGTGATTTTCTCCTACCATCATCAAATAATTTACCTTACACATATCAATAATTGTCTATTATTATGAAAGATATAGGAATGGAGTATCAAGCTATTGATGCATGTCTTAATGATCATATTATAATTATGGACAACATGAAACAAAGATAGAATTCCCTCAATGTGGAATTAGTAGATATCGAACCAATCCAATAACAAATAAGGTTTCTCGTAAGGTTCTTTGTCATATTCCCATAATTCCACATTTTGAACGACTGTTTAGGTGAAAAAGCATAACATAGTTTATGGATTCCCATGCATATAAGAGAAGTGAAGATGGTGTTTTGTGAGTATTTGCAGAGGGTTATGCATTTAGGGACATCGAATAAATATGACCAAATTTAAAAGAACAACCTCGTAATTTTAGGCTTTCATTGGTAGCTGATGATATCAATCCATTTGGAGATATTAGGTTTATTTACTCAATGTGTCCTATTTTTGTTATAAACAATAACCTTCCTCCTTGGATGATGATAAAGAGGGAGCACACAATGTTGGCAATGATTGTTCTAGGTACTTGTTTACAATAATGTTTCATTTGTCTTGTTTGTTACATAATTTATTATGTGTATAAGGTAATTGATCCGGATTTTAGCGGGTATATGGTCTAAATTCAGATGCAAAATTCATAAAACTATAATGTTAATAGATTGACCATGTAGATGCCCACCTCCTCATTAATTAATTGGGCTAACAGGTTGCCCATATGGGTCAAAAAGAGTCCCACCTCTCCATTATTGTATTGGGTTTTATTTTCCACTACTTAGTTTGTTGGGTAGTTAGATCTGTTATTATAATAATCGAGACTCATTTAATGAGCTCTTTACATTATTGTATTGGGTTTTATTTTCCACTACTTAGTTAGTTGGGTAGTTAGATCTATTATACTAATAATAGAGACTCATTTAATGAGCTATTTTTTACTTTGTCCAATGGACCATTTTGTAATGCTATATAAAGGCCTAGCAAGCCTTCTCATAATATGAAAATGAGTAAATCACTCAGAGCTATGAAGTTACTCATTTTGGCTTCTCTCATATCAGAGAGAGTATGCTCTCCATCAGGACAAGGTTTTGAAGCATGCTGCAAGTTCAAACATTTGCAATCACCAACCTCCTTTTGGTACTATCAGAATCCATTTTTCGGGCCATACACTGTAAGCATCACAGTTGATCCACATGCACTACAAGGATTCCCCCCCCTAGGATATTCGTTCACCATTACCAGGAGAACCATACATGGATTCACTACATCTATAGCAATCCTTCTCATAATATGAAGTTACTCATTTTGGATTCTCTAATGTTTTCTATTGTTCATTGTGAGATTAATTAGCTCTGAGTGATTTACTCATTTTGTCTTCTCTCATATCAGAGCATGTACGTTGTCCACCGGGACAAGGTTTTGAAGCATGTTTCTTGTTCAAACATACGAGAGAAGCCAAAATGAGTAACTTCATATTATGAGAAGGCTTTCTAGGCCTTTATATAGCATTACAAAATGGTCCATTGGACAAAGTAAAAAAGAGCTCATTAAATGAGTCTCTATTATTAGTATAATAGATATAACTACTCAACTAACTAAGTAATGGAAAATAAAACCCAATACAATAATGTAAAGAGCTCATTAAATGAGTCTCTATTATTATAATAATAGATATAACTACCCAACTAACTAAGTAGTAGAAAATAAAACCCAATACAATAATGGAGAGGTGGGACTCTCTTTGACCCATATGGGCAACTTGTTAGCCCAATTAATCAATGAGGAGGTGGGCATCTACATGGTCAATCTATTAGATTTATAGCTTTATGACTTTTTCATCCAAATTTTAGGGGGTGAATTTAGACCATATACCCCCTAAAATTCGGATCAATAATAAGTATGTGTATTTTCAAATAATTATGCAGGTACCAAATTAAAAATATGGATGTATATATTGAGCCTCTTATTGAAAAACCTATAAATTTATGGGTTGGCATCACTATGTATGACATCTCCAAACTGGTAGGGTAGAAACAATTTCAATTCCATAGAATACTTACATGGAAAAAAATTTCAATTTTGTTCCTCTTTCACCAAGTGAATCTTTAATCTTGCAATTTTGTTCCTCTTGGAACATTTATCTCATGGATGATTCTTCTTGTCACAATGTTGATAAGGATGGAGAGCATAATGTTGATTCTCCATGTGACCAACTTGATTGCAATGTTGGCATTTAACATTTTGATGTTGAATTAGAATAGGTGCAGTTAAAACTTCATGAAGGAATCCAACACTTTGGAACTTGATTGGTCTAGAATAATTGAGAATATGAAAGGAAACTTCCTTGTCATATCAAAGTCTTGTTATGTATTTGTTGTTGTTGATTTCTTCCCAAGGTTTGATGATGGGATTGCAAAGAGTATTTTGAACTCAATCATGTTGAACTTGAACAAATTCATCTTCATCTGCATCTGGATTTTTCTTGCAGAGTTTCTCTAGAGTGCATTGTTGATTTGTATGACCATCATCATGATCATGATAATCATTTTAGAGAGGGTTCTTTTGAATGAAAACTAGTTCACGTCACTTCACTGGTTGTTGATTTTTGAGATCCTTGATTTCATCATTCAATAGTTGGGATTGATCTTGAAGAAGTCTAACTTTAGCTTGCGTCACTTGCAAACAAGTTAGAAAAGATTGTAGAGTTGCTTTGTTCAATATCATTGTGTTGTCTTCAACAATGATTATTAGAGTGTTCAGTAACTCTAATAATTTTAAATTTCGCTCCATTTGAACTCGCTCACTTGCACCTTATGTTCACTTTCACTTCATGCTCGCTTGAAATTTTCTTACTTAAATTCCCTCACTTGAACTTGTCATGCTCACTTGAAGTTTTGTTTCTTAAATTCCCTCACTTGAACTTGTCACGCTTGCTCGAATTTGTTTCGGCAACTTGTGATTTTTTATTTGATGATAATGACCTCCGTATTCCATTTCAAGTAGGTCATATTACAACAAGTTGTCAATGAAATTCAAAGAATTTTTTTATCTAACATTGTAAAGAACTCATCCAGATCCCTATCAATTTTGATTTGGAATTTCAATGTAATCTTGGAAATGCAATGAATCCATCAAGTTTCAGGTGTCAGGTTCAACCGAAAATGCACCCAATTACAAAGCCAGTTTGCTTACAAAAATACTACTTGTAAGTTACAATTATTGCTTACTCCAAAGTTGAATTGATCTTCAAATTTAGTTCATCGTCGATGCTTTGAATCCTTGTGTAAAATCCCTAGTTTTAATCCCCACAAATTGTAATGTAATTATATAAATGTGAATTAGGTTGGTGAGCCGATGTGATTGGGGGAAATATCCTATGTTGATTAATATGGCCGAGGGGCAAATTGTATATTATGAAAATTGAAAATATTAATAAAAGTAGTGATCATCAATTGCGATACAAGAGGGATGAAAATGATGGGGGGCTATGATTCCACAAGACAGAGGGGTCCAAGGGGGATTTTATTGATGGGTATTAATCCAACCCACAGAATTATTATAATTGTGCAAACCTTCTTTTTGTTGTTGACTATTCCCAAAGAAAAACATTTATTTCATGTAAGAGGGTGGGTGTGAGGAGTCACATCCCATAGCTAATGGGGAGCATGGGGTTGAAGTACAATAAACATTGGGTAGAGTGATTTGTCAACTGACTTGGGGAAAATAAATTTCGTATGGCTAGGAGAGAGAGTTTTTGCATGCATATTTTGGGAAACAAGAGAGAGGAGGAGTGTTGGGAAGAGCACACACCATGTTGTGCTTGAAGGTATCCATTTTTGGGCCATGTTTTATGCTGGAAATGTGGCCTGTGTGCCTGTAAAATAGGTTGTAAGCTTGTAGTGCATTTTTCTTGTTGAGGAAATGGCCTAAGAGCCTTGTGAAGGTTGTTGTGAGCACTCTTGAAGCAACTGAGAGTTCCTGAAGTTCCTAGCTAAGAGGTTTCTATCCAACTGAGTGCACTGGAAGCCCTGATAAATGAATGGTACAACCTGAGGGATTGTGAGTAGTGAAGGGGGTACATTCCTTGGGTTGTACAGGTTGTGGGGAAGAGAGAGTTAGTGGATTGGGACTATTGTAGGAGAAAAACCTAGGTTTTGGGTTGTTGAGTGTGGAGAGTGGACAACTAGAGGGACAGATCTCCTTGTGGAATTATAGCCTCAAATAGGGGGTGGCCTACTCTTAAGATTTGGAGCAGTAGTGCCTATGGATGGGAGGTTCATCCTTTTTATGCATCCACTTGGTTAATTAAACAGATAAGTGTTATGTTGTTTTTACAATGATTATTCTGTTGTGTAAATGTTTATATGAATTTTGTGTGTTTTTTATGTGCTTACTGGACACATTCATGTTTTTTATAAATGCTATAAATGCATGGGTAAATCAACATATTGTTTTACTGTAAATTTATGTGTTTGTTGCCCCTTAGTTTTCTATTATATGTATGGGGTGTTTTTTTTTAATTCGTATTTAGAAGGATAAGTAGTTTTATGCAGTGATGAGACTCAACTTGGATGGTGGGTACATTACAAAATAGTATCAGAGCTCAAGGTTCAACACTAATCTTGTATGGGCCAAGAGTCGACACGAATTGAATAAATTTGTGGTTTCATATTTCGTCCTGTGATGGATTTGGGGAAAAATGGTGAACCAAAGTGAAATCCCCAAATTATGAGAAGATTGTGAGTTTAAATTCTTCAAAGAAGTTGAAGAAGGAAACTTATGGCGTCGATATGCATGTTGCAGAGTCGAATTTATCCATGGAAGTCAAACTCCTGTGAGTTTCATGATGGTCATGAATTTTAGTAATCGAATTCCCATATTAATTCGACCTGGAGAATCAACAATCAAGATTTGGTGCAAAAGGTTCGTTCAAGAATAATGCCTTGAAAAGAATTCATATTTGGGCATGGGGTTGATTCCAAAGGTGTTATAGTCCAAAATGCCACTACTATGCATTTTTGACATTGGTCCACTCATTTAAACATTTTCCAACCACTTTTGTTGAGTTTCCTTTTAAAAAATTCTCTTTGTAAGGTGTACGTGCCCTGATACCCATGCAACACACATATATACACGACTTGAACACTTGTGAGCCCATGTGTACTCATAAAAGTTGCAAAAAATAAAAAAATTCCATGCTTTCCAACGAATTTTACAGGATATTTTGGGTTGCACAACCATTTTACCTCCTATATCCCTTCTTAGAACCGAATAACCATATTTTTTCCATATAAAAGGGGCCTTAGGGGGGTCATTTGAATATATGAAAGAATAGACAAATGAACTCTGCCAAAAGTTCTCCTTCTCTCTCTTTGAGCCTTTGCATCTTGTTCTGAGTATCCATCGTAAACATTCCCAATCATTCATCCTCCTTATGCAATCCATCCAATTCCCTAATTTGGCATGTTCATTGTGAGGGTCTCACTTTGAGATTAGTGCACTTGGAGTCTAATTGGAGGAACCTAGGCGAGGTCCATGGAGTGGTGTCGATGAGATTTTGATTGTATCTTACCATCTTATTATCAACAAAAGAGAATTTCCCCTTTCCAAATCTATGCGTCTTTATGTTTATGTTTGTAATTGCTTTCATGAGTATTTAGGCCTTTGGATGATCTTGATGATTATATATATGTTATTGTATATTGTTCTTTGAAATTGTTTCAGGCTAGCTTTGGGAGGAGGCCTGCAATCTAGGAGATAATAGTGAATGGAAAGGATCTACTACAAATGAAAAGACTTAAGGTGCTTACCTTGACTTTCTTTCCCTTTCCCTAATTATCATTAGGTCTTGTTAGATTTGGAAGAAATGGGGTTAATTCTGTCTTTTAAGGTGTCATTTATCTGCCTAGCCACTAGACCTTGACTAGGGGGATTTTCCCCCAAAGCATAAGGGAGGAGTCTGATGACACAAGCTTGAAAGAACGAGAATCGTCAAATCAATCAGGGTCATTCTTAGTCGTTAGATCTCAGAGAGATTTTCTTTTGGAAACATGTTTTCAGGAGAGCTCATTCATAAGGTTGGGTGCATTTCGAATCCAAAAAAGTTAGTCTGACCAAGGTAACCAGTGCACAGTTTTGGGAGCCCGAGATAATCATGGTCGTTGAACAAGCCCGATTGCTGACTATTTAATCTATCAGTCGGACATATTTCCTTGGAAGGGATGAGGGTGAAAGAGAATGCCATGTAATTTGTCACATCAACGTGTCATGTCAGAGGACATGTCATCAAGAGTGGCTGAATCAGAGAATTCCATGTGGCAGTTGAGTGCATGGATTTGAGAAGAATGGTTCCCAAGAGCCTTCAGAAGAGGGTCATTGGAAGGTTTGTTCAGGAAGGAGGTCTTCGATGGAGGAAATATAACAGAGCAAAACCGATAGGCTATTAGAGTTCAGTTTTTAGAGGGGTCGTCAAGCAAGGAAATATTGTTGCTCGTGGAAGATTCTCAATGAGAAGAGTCCTATAGTGTTTTAGACTGCGAATTTCAGAGACATCCACATACCAACAATTTTGACTTTCGATGGAAGAGTCCGAGAAAGAGCTTCTGACAAGCCTATAGAGGTTTAGCTACAACTTGGAAAGGATAGGAAGATGAATGACTGGGATTGATCCCGATTTTGAGAGAAATGGTTTGGATCTAGAGACCACTACATTAGTAAATTAATGATTTTTCCCATGAAAATTCCAGTCTTCGAAGGTCTTCATCTTCAAGGGTATTTTTTAGGGCCTAAACAATGTTTTTAGAAAATCAATTTTGTAGGAAGTTGTGAGTCCTTCTAGGACACACAATCTCTACTTCTAAAATGATAGAGCTCATAGAGAGATTTCCATTAAGCTAAATTGTTCATCAAACAAAGCTTGTATGAAGGAGTTACAACCAAAACAAACAAGGGTAAAATTTAGTACCAAATTTATTTTAGAGGGAATAATTCCTAGCTCAGGAGTCAGTTTGGGGCCCAGGAGTAGTATATGGAAATATCATGGAATGTAGAAGTCATCCATGGAGCCAAATTTGAGTTCTGGGTATTTGAAAATGCATTTGGAGAGAAAGAGGACGCATGTAGGTTGCAGGGTTGAAAAAGGGAAAATGGTCAAAACTTTTGAAAACCATAACTTTATGCTCAGAACTTAGAATTGGGAAAATAAATATTCGATGGAAAGGTATTGAGGAGGAGAATCCATATAATTAGAAAAGTTTACACTCAAATTAGAAGGAAGATGACTACTAACCTTAAAGGGAAAACATGTGCATATGTTTCCATAATTGTAAATTATAATTTTTAGCTATCAAATGTTGTTGTATGCACATTGCTCATAAGATTAAGGTTACATATGGAGCATGAAAGGTTCATAATTAGGTCTACATATATGAGAAAAAGGCAGGGACAATTCTTCAGAAAATGAGTTGATAAAGGACCTATAGCCTCAATGGAGGGGAATTTTACAGGAATCAATGAGATTACATAATATATCCAGATCAGAATTCAAGAGAAAATATGAAAATGAAAAGAGAGCCTAGAAGGATGAGGAATAAGGCATGTGCATATTTTCAAAATATGCATTGGTTTCTTTAAGAATTTGTAGGAATGAGACTTTTGAGTTCAATAAGCAATATGGAAGCCTCCAATAAAATTTTAAGATTGGAAAATAATTCATATGTGAAGGTAAGGTGCAATGTCTCCAGGAATTATTCTATGAATAATTAGAGTAGTGCATCCCCTTTGTTATAGTGCTCAGTGGAAACATGGTACAAGTGTAAATCACTCGATGGATGAGAGAGTGAAAAATCCATTATGTGCAGATTTGTTATAGATGGAAGCAACTAGACTCCACTGAGAGGTAATCCATTAAAACTAATTGGATTTCCGAATTTGACAAATTCCATGAATAGTTGAGATAAGTAGAAAAATGTGTCATGATTGGATGTCAAGCTAATTGGAGTATATTGAAACACTCAAAGAACTATGACAAGAATGAAAGGGAATCATTGATGTATATAGAGAATGATAAGTACATTTTGAGGGTACTAAATGTATATCCAAGGTAGAAGGAGATGGAAAATCAAGAAGAACACATATAGGGACGTGGTCTTCAGAAAGGAAATTCCTAAGAGGACACACGGGGAAGAAAAATGGTTTTATGCTTGACATGGTATGCAAAAGAGATGGAACCTAAAAAGGAATTATCCAAATTGTATAAGGAAGCAGGTCAAGCTTGTACAATTGTTTGGGGAAACAAAGAGATAAACAGGGGAGTGAAGGGATATAGAATAGGTATTGAAAGGTTGACAAAACACTCATAATAATAGATCCAAGATTAGTATTCAATTTCTACAGAGTTTGAATGGATTGCAAGAGAAAATGCATAGATATTATCACATAAAACATGAAGCCAATAAGTGAAGAATGCCATTTTCATGCACTGGGAGTTAAGGGAGGACTCCATAGCCTTGAAGTTAGAGATATGGTGAAGGTGACAAAGCTTGTTTCAAGAAAAAAGAAAATGTTAAGATATGACTTATCTACTTGTGTCTAAAAGTATTTAGAGCGAGAAAGTTTCCTCTATTATAAGAGCGTGTAGTGAAAGCATGGTACATGAGAAAATGGAGGAGTGTAGCATTCCATTTGGAGCAGAATGGTCTTGAGTTACCAAGCAATGAATCACTCAATGAAGTGAAGAGAGGTATTTAAGTAGAACAAAGCCATGGAAAGAAAAGGGTATTGGAAAAAAGAACATAAAGAAGCATTTCATAACGTTGAAATGAAAATAAATTAGAATGGTATTTCAAGACTGGTTTGGTTAATGAAATTGGGAGTGGTTAATTTGATTGCAATGTTAATATTTAGCTGGAGTAGTGCATGTTACAACACTAGGAATATTGAGGGTTTCAGCCAAATATATTGGGACAAGATTCTCTACAAAAAGGAAACAGTTGTGAGATGGCGACACTAGTGGATCTAGTGGTTGTAAATGCATAATGGCCAAGTGGGGGCTTAGCTAGAAGGTTCGAAATATGGATCAGTGATGCAAAGATGAGAAGAACACAAAGCAACAAAATAAATAAACTAAAATAAATATGCATTGGAGTGCATGAAAGAAGTGATGCGTGATGCATATGATAAAAATAGAATGCATGTGCATGAAGTGGGCATAATAAGATTTAATGCTTAATGCATATTGATGTGTATTTGCACATATGGACATGATTGAACGTGTTTGTGGCATGGTTGTAGACTAACATAGGTATATATATATATATATATATATATATATATATATATATATATATATATATATATATATGAATTGATAATGTTATGATATTTGAATAAGACTAATGATGGATTATGTACCCAGGAAATTGGTTATAGCATGGTTGAAGAGGTTGATGATGTTGTTGCATAAGACAACCATCCATGTAAAGACAAATGAGGATGGTAAAATGATGATAAAGATGTCAATCAAAAGAATCCTGCAAGCTTCTACAAGATATCAGTTGAGTTGGTAGCACCAATTATTGTAATAACAACCATGGAGGTATGCATTGAGGGTGTTTATGATGCATAAATGCTAAAGGGAATCGAGGTAAGAATTCCCTTAGCTATATTTTCAATATTTGAGATTGATTTAAAGGAAAAGGGACTTGAGTATACAAACTTATTGATGCTTGAATGAATTTATGATGAATTTAATTGCATATGGTGTTATGTTGGTTATGATATTATAACCAAGTAAAGTTAGGGGACATTACTCCTGTTATAACAATGAATAACATAAAAAATGGTCATGTATGAGGCCATGATGTGGTTGGAAGTGGAAAGGCTATAGCACCTTCCAAGTGCATAATGGTTTTCCCTGTATAACCAATTTTGGACTGCAACCTCTTTGCCGACATGAGAGAACACTAAGAAAATTACATTCCTAGTGTTGTGTGTGGGTTGAAGAGGAAGGTATCCAAATGGTCGGGCAAATAAATGGGGAAGAGTTTGAATCATGTGTTGAGATGTTGGCCAGACCTTCCAACTCACCATGGTTGAATACATGACATAGATATGTGGTATTCCAGATTCAATGCAAGGATGCATTATATAAACATGGCCATGGGTATGGGCACATTAGCTTTAATTATAGGTAATGTTTGATTGCATTATGAAAAACTTGGTGTGCTAATAATGCATGTACAATGAATGATAGTTTCATTCTAAATAATATGATTATTGGTTGAATGCCATTTTTAATGTGAATAAGGGATGGAAATGATTGAAATGTTGGTAAAATACAAATTTGGGATCATTTCATGAACTGTTGTAAATGTGCATGAATGCTAACAATATGTTTGATTGCATTAGAGTTGAGAAAAATGTAGGAAGGATGGTATTTGATATGGCATGGATGTAATCCCATAAAGAATACTAATGCTTGTTGTTGTGTGAAACAAATATAATTAGCAGGAAATCTCATGCTTGGGAAATTTTATTTTTCCTATATAAAACAGTTTTGAAATTTATAATTTAAAATTGCTAACAATATGTTTGGTTGCACTAAAGTTGAGAAAATTGCAGGGAGAATGGTCTTGGATATGGCAGGGATGTAATCCCATAAATGATACCAATGCATGTTATTGCAAGAGCCCAACATAATGAGTAGAAAACTCGTGCATGAAAATTTTATTTTCCTGTGTAAAATAGATTTGAGAAAAAAATATAATTATAAATTGTTATGGTATGCTAACAATTTGTTTGGCTGAGTGAAAATTAAGAAAATTTGTAGGTAGAGTGGTCTTTGATATGGCAAGAACGTAATCTCATAAGGAATACTGATAGTTACAACTACAAGAGCCAAATATAATGAGCATAAAACTCATGTTTGGAAAATTTGTTCTCATGTATAAAACATATTTGAAGATTAGAATTAAAAATTTTAAGATGATGTCTCATATTACCTGTATGCATATGATGCAAATGGGATGATTTCCACAGGTTACATATTGCTAGTGGAATTATAGCAACAAGTTGGCATTCATCTACGTAAGAACACATTGGAAAATGATGGATCACCTAAGAAACCGTTTAACAGTGAAAGGGATTCCTGATCCTAGAAGGTGAGTACGACAAAAAGAAACAAGTTTTCAGGCTTGTAGAAGAAGCAAGTTGTCAGGATTGTAGAAGAAGCAAGTTGTCAAGTTTGCATTAGAACCAGGTTGTGAGGCCTAAAGAGTGAACTCTTGTGTGGGAGTTGCATTGTCAAAGAACCAAGTTGTCAATCTTGAAGAGTGAACTCATGTGTGAGTTGCACTGTAGCATCAATGTTGTTGTTGGTTATTGTACTAGTAGCTTTCCTAGCAACAAGTTCCCTTGAGTTACCAATAGTGAGATTCTCGGTCACCTATGCTTGAAATATCTTGATAAATGAATGGTGTATCCCGATGGACTAAGGACAATGAAGGGGGCACATTCCTTGGGTCTGCATTGATAAAATAATGGTACAAATTGATGTACTGAGAGCAATGAAGGGGGTACATTCCTTGGGTTGGGCAGCTTGGTGGAAATTAGGATAGTTGTAGGAGAATGTCAATGGGTTATGTATCTATGTTTGGGGGTTGGATTTCCTATGTATCTATGTTTTGGGGTTAGAGTGCCTATGTATTTATAGTTTTTGAGGTCAGAGTGCCTATGTATTTATATTTAGGTTGGAATACTTATGTGATGTTAGGTCAGAGAGCCTATATATTGATTAAAGGCTGAAGAACTTAGCATTGTAATTGTATGTACACTGTATGGTTTCATGCACTAAGGACAATGCAAAAATAAGGGGGAGGGGAATGTAACATCCTCGGTTTTAATCCCCACAAATTGTGAAGTAACTGCATAAATGTGAATTAGGCTAGTGAGCTGATATGATTGGAGGAAAGAGCCCATGTTGATTAATATGGTCGAGGGAAAAATTGTATATGATGAACATTGAAATATTAATAAAAGTAGTGATTGCTAGTTGCGATATGAGAGGGATGAAAATCATGAGGGGCTATGATTCCACAAGAGATAGGGATCCAAGGGAGATTTTATTGATGGGTATTAATCCAACCCACATTCTTGAATTATTATTATTGTGTAAACCTTATTTTTGTTGTTGAGTGTTCCCAAAGAAAATAATTTATTTCATGTAATAGGGTGGGTGTGAGGAATCACATCCCATAGTTATTAGGGAGCATGGGGATGAAGTATAATCAACATTGGGCAGAGTGAGAAGTCAACTAATTTGGGGAAAATAAAATTTGTATGCCAGGAGAGAGAGTTTTTGCATGCAGATTTTGGGCAACAAGAGAGGGGAGGATTGATGGGAAGAACACCAACCATATTGTTCTTGAAATAAACCATTTTTAGGCTGTGTTTTATGTTGTAAATGTGACCTATGTGTCTGTAAAATAGGTTGTAAGCATGTAGTGCATTTTTCCTGTTGAGGAAATGGCCCAAGTTCTTTGTGAAGGTTGTTGTGAGCACTACTGAAGTAGCTAAGAGTTCTTGAAGTTCCTAGCTAAGATATTTTTATCCAACTAATTGCACTGGAAGCCCTGATAAACGAAAGGTACATCTCGAGGAATTGTGAACAATGAAGGGGGTACATTCCTTGGTTTGTGTAGGTTGTGGGGAAGAGAGAGCTGGTGGACTGGAACAAATGTAGGAGTAGAACATGGGTTTTGGGTTGCTGAGTGTGGAGAGTGGATAACTAGAGGGGTAGATCTCCTTGTGGACTCATAGCCTCAGCTCGAGGGTGGCATGTTGTTGAGATTTCGAGCAAAAGTGCCTATGGTTGGGAGTTTCATCCTTCTTATGTAGCCGATTGGTTAATCATTAATAGATAAGTGTTATGTTGTTTTTAATATGGTTATTTCGTTGTGTAAATGTTTATATGAATGTTGTGTGTAAATGGATGGGTAAATCATCATATTGTTTTGCTTTAAATTTTATGCATATGTTTCCCCTTGTTTTTTTGTTATATGTATGGGGCGCTTTTTTTTTTTTAATTTGTATTTAGCAGGATAAGTCGTTTTCCACAATTATGGGACTCAGCTTAGGTTTTGGGTACGGTACACCTTGATTATAAACTTGATGTGTCCATTGTTGATGTGATTGCAAATTTGATATATTTGTTGCTTCTTGATTACTTGTGCTTGATTGTGCAATTGTTTGCTTGGAATTAATTGTATGCCTTGTCCTTCATGTGTATTGCATGTGATTATGTCAAAACTAGACATAAATTTTAAGCTTCCATGAAAAATTAAGCATTGCACATTACATAATGTATATCTAAGATCCCCTTATTCACTTTTGGTTAGATCTAGGACACATCAACACAAAAAAATGGTATTTTTATTATAGTGCATACAACCAACTCTTTTCACTTAAGAGCATTTTCCATTTGTGATCTTATAAATCTTTTTCAAAGAACCCTATACAAACTTAGGCTTTCACCAAGTGAATCAACAATTTGGCTTTCAAATATTTTTTATCTCTATTTTGACTTTGTGACTCTTCCAAAAAGAATTCAAAATGAGTTGGAAATAGGCGAGTTAAACCAAATCACAATGATAGAGATCACCAAATCGCAGTAATAAATGGTCATGAAATTGTTGAGATTCATGCCAAAAATATATCAGTCGGTCCATTTCTAAGATTAGTTCCTCTGACATACGCCTCGTTTTGTCTCAGATCTGCCAGGTTTTAGGTTTTGCAGATATTTCAAGGGATTTCATTCACATCGAGGACTGTTAATCGAATATGTGAGGATTGGCCCAAAACTCTGAGATTGTTGAGAACATATCCAAGGGAAAATCCGTGGGAAAATGATTGCAGGTTCAACTCTGTGGGATTGGGAAAATTCCAAATCCTTTTTTTTCACTGAGACTCCAATATGATTGAAGTGGAAATCTTGTTGGGTGTGTAGGTTGTGATCAATAGAACTTTGAATTGAAAAAAAAAAAGTTGATTGTGCATGGGATATCTGGATTAGATTGATGGGTGTCTGAAATCACTGAAAATATTACAACTCTTACGTCCAAACAAATCACACAATCATTGAACAAAATATAAACCAGTTACAAACAAACCTATAATTGAGGTTCACGTTATATAGTAACACCTAATTGTGTTAAATCTGTGTATTCCTGTTTAAATTCCCTCGTGACATGGAAGAATAAAGGCTTGCAAAAAAACAACAAGAATTTTATATATCTAAACATTCAATGCCACCACAATGAAAACTTTTATATAATATACAACAATTGCAATTGAAGTAACTGATAAATTAAAGAAATATGACCTCATCTTTTCCATTGTGCATTCAAATTAATGTAGATATGTCCACACGTCTAGCAAGATTCCTTGTACTTTTTCTTCATACTCAACTTAGAATATTCATTACCCATGGAATTATCATATCCTTAAAACAGTAATAGCTATGATATCAATGATAAAATATACACAAGAACAACAATATGATTGAAAAGGCTAACTAGCCAACTCAATTGTATTCACACCAATGCTACATATTTACGTAGATAGGCATATACTTATTGGAAAGTAGTGGAATTAACCTGGCAATAGTGGGATTAACTTGGCCATTAGCATGCACAAGAACAATAATAATATGATTGAAAAGGCTCATTAACCAACTCAATTGTATTCACACCAATGCTACATATTTACGTCGATAAGCATACACCTATTGGAAAATAGTGAAATTAACCTGGCAATAGTGGGATTAACTTGGCCATTCGCACAATAGTTGCACAATAGTTGGATATGGACACGATTTCAAGTTATGATATGCAGAGCCATCTAATCGTTGATTCAATTACTCTACCCACGTCCAAGAAAACTTCAAAAAGAGCAATTGATTCGCTCCACCTATCTATCCATCCTCATTCGTTCACCTTTCCATCCATCTATTACATAAACAGATAACAATGCATGAGGACGCACTCAGACCTGAGAGTGCATTCTCATAGTGGATACCTATCTATCCATCCTCATTCGTTCACCTTTCTATCCATCCATTACGTAAACAGATAGCAATGCATGAGGACACACCCAGACCTGAGAGTGCATTCTCATAGCAGAGGGGGCTTGCAGGTTCACAATACGCCTTAGACTTTGAAATTTAGATTTTTGGTTTTTACAGTTTGGATTAGGTATATGATCCGAACTTACTGTTGTTACTATGCTATTAGGAATCATCATGTTGCAGCAGCTGCAAAACTCTGGGAGTATGCTCCTCCTAGTGGAGTTGAGCCCCTTGAATTGTCAAATGGCCACACAAATCATCGACCATGCATGAAATATCACAACTCTCGGGTCATATATCAATTAATTTCAATTTCTGAATTAAGGATAAATAACTTTGAGTGGTAATGATTATGAATTCCTTTGTTTGTTGCAGGGTTATTGTCTAAGGTGCGACTGGTGGGAGGAAAATTAGATGAGTGTTTGGATGTTGTTAAGTAATTCGTTAAAGAGATGGGAGCTCGGGAAAATTAGATGAGCGTTTGGATGTTGTTAAGTAATTTGTTAAAGAGATGGGAGCTCCTTTCTTCGATTTCATCTTCCTCAATCACTAGAAGGACCGTTATATGCTGGATTATTTGCTGCTAAAGGAGAAGGTCACGATATACAGAGTAAATATCCATTAATATAATATACATCTGAAATCTTTGAGATTCTCTAAAGAAAAAGTGTGGTGTAACATACATATATACAGAGTAATGGTATTTTATCAGGATGATATACATATGAAATATATGATATTCTTTAAAGAAAAAGTGTGGTGTAACATACACATTATGGTATTTTATGAAGTTGTACTTTAAAATTCTAATTAGGGTTTGTAAATTTAATACCTCTATCAAGTTCATCATCCACAATTATTGTGGGCGTGCTAGTTATAATACAATTGGTGATGCCACCTCATAGAGAGATTTTCTCTAGATCTTAACGTCTTGCATGGTGATTAGGATAGGAAATATCAAGTAACTCACTTAGTCATCATTGATGATAAAATATTATTATCCTAAATGTTTAATACAAATAATGGTGACAATAAGAAATTGTGATTGCTTAAGGTAAACTATGGACTAACAATGATGCCATAGGGATAACACTTTTTTGTGGTATGAAAAGTATTGTACTTTAACGATATATAGTTTTTTTTATCAAAATATCATGCGTCTTTTTAAAATAATTGTTTGGTATACTAGTATTGGCATTGTTCCATTCTTACAGGTCTTCAAATAAAGGGTAGATTTGCATATCTAATTTATGATCCCATAATGACATCTTGGCATTCAATAAGTTTAGGAAATTAAGTGTTTGATTAGTATAGGCACTTCCTCCTTGAGAACCATAGGTGATGAACCATTGAAAAAAGTATATTTAATGGGAAGGAAGAGACTGGAATAAAACCATGAAAAATGACACCTTGACTATGGAAATTGGAATAAAATAAGAATCATCAAGGTAATCAATTGTTCTCCATATCATATGTAACATTATACAATTTATATTTATATTTAACTTTTATCAACCTAATAGTTAATTTTGTTTCATTTATGTTTTATAAATGTTTTTAACACATTTCTTATATGGAAGGAGAAACAAAGATAAAATCGTTAAAGTTGTAGTCACATTCAGGAAGCCAATCGTAATGAAAATTTTGATTCAATATTTTTCAAGAGATAGACAGCGAGACAATATTTGTACTTATTTACAAATCATGAAAGAAATGTTGTAAAAGATGTCATTCATAAAATTAAATTTCCCACTAGCTTTGCTTTAGAAATAAACAATAGCTTAATGAATAAATGTGATTTTGGTGGGGTAAAATCTCATGATTGGCATACCTTTATTAAGGTATTTTGTTAAATCATTTTAACATTATTCATTTTTAAGAAAATGGTTATTTTTGGAATTAAAGAAAAAAACAATGATTTCTTTTGTGTTACATCATGTTCTACCTCTATCTCTTGCTGACATATTTGATAAGAACATATAAAACATTATATATGATCTCGAAAAGTACATGAGGTAAGTAAAAAAGTTGTATTTGAAAGGTAATTAGTGCATAAATCGTTGACCTGTGATTTACTTGCATTGTGTAATTATTAATTTGTTGAAACATGCAATTTGCTTGCTTCATTTTTAGGTAGTTAACATCTAAATAAATACATGCAGAAGATGTGAAGTATTGGAAGAGAGAAATTCCTTGGCCAATGTGTGAAATTGAAAAGTATCTACCTATGACATTTTTCAATACACAAGAGCATTACCTCATAGACTTAGTCAAGGAGATTGAAATGTGTGGACGTATAAACACAAGGTCAATTTGGATGGTGGAGAGGAAATTGAAGGCATTGAAGGATTTTATTAGAGAAAGATCATGCCTTGAGGGCTATATGGTATAACAACATTTCATGTATATTAGTGAGTATCTTCTTAAAGTAGCAACAAATATCAATGTGCCTCACATTTGGGATGCCAATTTTGTCAACAAACATGAAAGGAAGGATTTATTGGGGAAAGGTAGAATGAGGGAAGTGAAAGGTGAGACAATAGATATCTATAGTCATTTGTATTAAATTTTATCAATTTCATCGTACTTATTTCATTTTTATTCATCCATCATTTATTAAGCTTTATCGTTACCTAATTATTCAATTATTCTTTCTTCATATAGGTGGTCGAGAGTGGGATGCACAACATTTTTACATTGCAAATAATCTCGACTAATTGAAGGTATGGATAGAATGATGTATAGAAGTTTATGCTAGGTTATCATGGGATGGGGTACAAGAGTTGATCAAAATAGTTAATCATTTTGAAGATACTAATCTTACTTATGGGCTTCAACAATCCCATCTTTAAATCATGATTTTAGCATAATTTACATATTTTTTTGTCTACCTTTTTAGCCTTTACCTATCATTTTATCATTCATATGAAAATTTTGTCATAAGGTATTTATTGGCTTGCATTTTTTCACATTTCATAGATTATTTGATAATAGGTAGGAAGAGTATGTACTTATGACCACCTACATAAATGCTGCAGATTTTGTATGCTACACGTTGTTGCAAAAACTCTATAGGATGTTGCAGAACCTTCTATATTGTAGAACCTTCTTCATTGTGGAAACTCTACAGGATGCTACAAAAAATCTACAGGTTGTTGTGGATCTGGTTTTACAAATATAGAACAAATCTTGAATTTTGTGCTAAGGACTTAGAACTCCATGTGGAAAAACAACAAAGTAGTTGGATGAGAATCCATATCCTTGGAGTGGGATCACATTGACATAATATTTTATAGAATGCATGCATGGAACATAACTATGGCATATTCTAACTCTCATGTGATTGTAAACAAAGAAAAGTATAATTTGTATTTTGTAGCAAGTTCATTGATGAACCAACCCAGTAATAGTTGCGGTTAAGAATAAGTTTAGAAACCATTGATGCTTGAGTTATGAAAATAATAAGTTTATGTGTGTTTTTATTCAATCCATTGCTAGTTTTCGTGAGTACAACTTCTTAATTTTAGACATCCAAGGGATGCCATAAAAGAAAACCTCCTACACTTGTAAAATATATAGAGGAAACGTTGAAGAAATTTATTTCTATAAGCATAATTTAGTTTTAATTGAAATTGCTTGATCTTAGGTGTTTCCTTCTACATGTTCATGTTAAGTTAATTTAGCCACTATTGTACTTTTCCAACACTTTGTATGGGGAGGTAGAGCCCACTCCAATAGGATAGGTGTTGTAGTATTTAGTTATGTAGGATTGTATTGTTAGTAGTTTATATTTGATTTTGATTGCATTTAGAATTACTTGTGGTTTGATAATTTATATTTTCCCATAGATTGCAGTTGATTTTATAATTCCCTTGTAGATCAAAATTGCCATTTCCTTCATCAAGATTGTCATATTTTAGTTTGCTTGCATTCCTTTTATCAGTCATATTTGTTGCACTTTAATTCACTTAATAAACTTGCATTTCAAATTTGGAGATTTGTTTTTCTTTAATAAATTATAATCATTCTCAACAATTGTGTTCAATTTGATAATCTAATTTACTACTTTGTATTAAAAACAATGATCACGTTTGGAAAGAGTAGCCTTTACACTTTAGTTTTTGAAATTTACTTCTCTGTCAAGGTGTGGTGTGAATTTACTTTCATCACTTTACTTTCTATCACAATGTGAATTTACTTCAATACTTTACTTTCCAACATAGTGTGAATTTACTTTTAGTACTTTACTTTCCAACACAATGTGAATTTACTCTTGTGTGATTTACTTTCCTTGCAACTTAGTTCCAATACTTGTTTAGCTTCCTAGTTCCTTGCCAAAACTTTTGTAACTGTACATATCATTGTTCGTAAGTGAGATTAATGAAACTGCAACTTCACATTAGATAAACCATTGAAAGAAGGAAGTGTGTCTTGCATATATAATGCATGGTAATTCACAAGTCAAAACAAAACCCCAAGTTTACAAATTTAATGCATAGACTCTTTGCTCGCTTTGTTATAAATTAGGAAGGTAATTAAAAAACCTGTCATTTTGGTTCCATTTTCGGCGAGTTGCCAAAGGAATAATAATACTCATACATCACCCAAGGTCTATTCAAAAGGTCTATTCAAAATTTCTTGAGATCCAAAAGGTCTATTCAAAATCACCCAAGACACTAACCCCCTTTCAATAAAATCAATAAAAAGAGTAGGCCTCAGGAACTCCAATTCTTGTAAAAAGACACCAAAATATGAAACCATAATATCCAAATCTTCAGCAAAAGGGAAACATGTCCCACCAATTGAAGAATCAATACATTGAGATGATCCTATAGCAGGAGATACTTCTACAATTTAGGCATAAATTTTACTTCCAACTCTAGATTCAACCAACACAGAGGAACTTCTCAGTGGATAGCCTGACATATAATTTCAGTCAAATGTAGTTCAAGAAATAGCAGAATCCCCCTCTTCTACAAAATCAATAAAACATCAAAGGCCCAATTTTCAGGACTTGTGGTATAACATGGAGAAAAAGGAGTTGGAGTCATTAAGGAAGAGACTATTACATTGGAGTTTCCAATCAGAAACCCGAGAGGGATGGCACATATGAAGAATATTCCCCCTTCATCCTTGCCAAATTTAAATGGGATGGTAAGCAAGGAGTCAAATATGTTACTATTTGAATTTGATGTCCTCTGTAGGAGTTAGGAATATGTCTTGAATTCCCTTAAATTGAAACTATTCCCTACCACATTGAAAAATGCAGCGCTATGCTAATTTACGAGACTCGGTGGAAACAATATTGGAAGATGGGAAGAAATGACATAAACATTCCCTAAAAGGTATCATGATTATTGCAACGAAAAATATCATAAAGAATAAATCTTCAAGATGACCCAAATAAATGACAAGAACCTAGAGGAATACATAGAATGGTTCCAATACAATTTACGGTGGTCAAAATAGAGTAAGTTGGATGACAAAACTCTATGAATTCTTTTGTTGAGAGGAATAAAATATGATTTCATTGATCTTTTAAATCTAATGGGGGTTTGATATGTCTCCCGGCTAATCTATGGTGAGATTTGAGACCTTTGTAAAAGGTACTCAAGAGGAACTTCCAGGCCAAGGAAGGGACCAAGAGACATGATAGGCATAATTACAATGGGGGAAGCATCACTAGAGTAGATATTAGAAAACTGCTATAATATTTCGAGATTGATATACTCAACACCTTGATTTCACAACCAGACACCTTGCAAGGTAAGAAAAATCAAGATGAATAAGAACGAGCTTTATCGATTTTCTTCCCCAAGTTTAAAAAGAAGCATCCCTTGAAGGATTGTCCATTAAACAACATCGTGATATGAAAAATCTATGAACATAAACATGATACTAGTAGATGTCTCATGCAAGAACGAAGTTAAAACCTACCAGATCCTTCTTGAAACCGACATAATTCAACTGGTGGACTCGCAGATCACCCACATAACCAATCACAGTATGAGTTTATGAAACAATAACACATGGGTTCCTTGTAGGTTCACCATCGATCATCCACAAATCGACGATTCACAATGATTGCAGGACCTCAATGTGCTCGCGGTTTATCAGAGAGTTCAATCTCTGAAATATGAAAATTTCTCACCCCAACTCATTTAATCATGGTCGTTGATCCTCCACCCCATCGAGATCAACTTTGTTGGATTATTTCGAGGCTTCAAACAACACGTCGGTTAATTTCTCCTTCGCGCTCCAAAATCCTTTCGGTCCGTCGATTTCAATTGGATGGCTGGAGTTTAAACACTTAACTCCAATGGATCTTTGATATATCTGACCGCTGACGTTTCTCCTCCTCCAGGATCAATGGTCCAACTTCTTTGTCGATGATAGCTTTGTGGGAGCCTGATCTGATCATGGTTCCTCCTGGATCTTTTACGATCTCTATCTGGGTTTATCGAAGGGATTCCTGCAATCCTAAGCCTGCAAATTGTCTAAGGGAGGTTTTGGTACTCTTTAATTACATACAAAACAATTCATAATCATAGGTTAATGAATAATATGCTCACGCAAAAATTCAATGTTTAAAATACCAATCATTTTATTCATCTGCGGGATCATTTACAAATTTCAAATCTCGCTGGGTCAACCAGGAAAATCCTTCGAATCTCTTTTGTTGCTCACTCTCACCTACCCTCCAGCGGCTACCCTTCTATTACAATACTCATTAAATTTAAGCTCTACCAAGCCTCAACTATTCTAACAAATTGATCACTCCTAATCCCTACAATTTTTCTCATTGTCTATAATTGAAAATCAAACTAAACTTCCTAACCACTAAGCTTCTCGATGCCTTCTAGAGGCTAAAGAGAATCAATTACAAATAAAATTAAAATTAGGGAACAAACTCCCTTAGTAAATGTTTTGACCCATTCGATCAAAAGAGATCAACTTTGTTTGGATGCTCCTGCATCATACTCTCGGGGAAGAAAAGAATTGTTGATCATGTCTTTAGGATCAACATGATATTTCTGCAACTATGTTTTTGTCACCCAATTAGAATCCTCTGTTGGTTGACCTTTCCATTTCACCAAATACTAAAAGTATTATTTGCCTCTGGTTTTCTTTGTCATCTGTTTGTCTAAAAGTTTCTCAATTTCTTGTTTTGTCTTCTTAGGTAATTTTTCTTACCATTTGATCTGATTTTCCTCACCTACAGGTTCATCTGTTGTCCCATTGTCTGATTCCTTGAAGGGATATAAGTCTTCCACATTGATTATTAGAGATATTCCAATGTCATCTGAAAGTTCCACCTCATACGCATTTGCAGAAAATCTCCTGAGTATTCTACAAGGCCCAATTTTCTTTGGCTTCAACTTGTTATATGTCCCTATAGGAAACCTTTCCTTTCTCAAATACACCATGACCCAATCACCAACCTGAAAATCCACTTGCCTTCTTTCATATCAACTATTTTCTTGTATTTTCCACTTCTCTCCTGTAGTTTCTATTTGACATTCTCCTAGATCTCCTGTATGCTGACTGCAAAATCTTCACCACCAACACTCCTCATTTCTTTCTTTCCTAGATTTCTCAATTCATATACTCCCCTTGGATGCATTCCATAAACTATCTAAAATGGACTCATACATGTATTTATGTTTGGAGAATCATTATAAACAAATTCTGCTTGGACAAGCAATTGACCCCATTTCTTTGGGTTCTCATACACCAAGCTTCTCAAAATAATCCCTAAACTTTTGTTTACTACCTCTGTTTTCCCATAAGTGTGAGGGTGATATGCTAAACTAAAGTTAAGTTTTGTACCCAACTTCCTCCACAATGTCCTCCAGAAATGACCTACAAACTTGGTATCTCTATCAGAGACAATACTTATAGTGACGCAACCTCGCCTCTCAGCAGGCGGTCGCTCTACCAGGACCTTCTGTTTCTCTCGGGCCCGAAGAGTCAACGCTCGTCGACTCCCTAGGGGATCACGAGTTACCCACAGCTTCAACCTCCGATGGTCAACGGGTCAACCTTCCCACTATTAGGATTTTCCCTACCGGGAAATCGCAACTCGCGATGTCACGATCCTCTTGCTTCCCGAATCGCCGAACCCCGAATCCCGATCCAACGCCACGTGGATTCCACTATGACTCTGGGTCCCACGCTGCCACGTCACGTCGGGACTTCGCGACTTGCGGGTCCGCGACTTCAAGTCTCCTGCCACTGGAAACCCCGAATGCTGAAACTCCGATATTCCAGATTCGTGCCACCTGTCCACACTCGGATCGACGGTCCCGACTAAATCGGGGAATCGCACTTCGCGATTCTAACGTGCATGGGACTATTGCACTCGCTGACCCCGATTCGCCGATGTGCGATGGAAA
>ML836097.1:26617-70826 GCA_009831015.1 Picea engelmannii
TAATTCAAATAAATGCCTTCCTATCTACTAATACAATATAACTGCGCTCAGCTTTGAATGCCTTCATCCAAACGACGGCGCAACAATCTCCAAAGCATTTCAAAATGTGCGTGCTGGCACTGTCCAGCTGTATGTTCTTTCTCCGTGCGCGCTGGCCTGCTTGATGACGTGTAGATGCTCCTGCATCATATAGGTAGTCTATGCAACCTTACTACTTATGAGAAAAACAAATTTGCAATGTTATTTGCATCATTAGTCTTTTTACAAGCAATAAATGAGCCATCTTTGAAAATATATCTACCACAACATGGACATAATCGTTTCCCTTCTGAGTTTTTGGTAAACCCAGAACAAAATCCATGTTGATAGAATCCCAAGGTCTATTTGGGATAGGTAAAGGCTGATACAATCCTATTTTTTGAGTCTTCCCCTTTGCATGTTGACAAATCATGCACTTCTCCACAAATTTATTTACATCATTCTGCATTCCTGGCCAATAATAAAAATTACTTACCTGAGCATATGTCTTGTCCTGACTAAAGTGTCCTGACAACCCTCCACTATGCTTTTCCTTTATCAAATTTTCCCTCATGGAACACTTAGGTATGCATAGCTTACTGTTTTTGAACACAAGACCTTCTTGTAGCATGTAGTCTAACCATTGATCTCTATTGTGGAAACATGGTTCTCACAAGCTGCATAAACTTTCTGAAAATAAGCATCCTCTTTATACATTGATAATAATTCATCAAATCCTAAAGTGTTGACTCTAACTTCTTGTAAAATTAAATTTACTCTTTTCAAAGCATCAACAACTCTATTAGATTTTCCACTTATATGTTTGATCACAAAAGTGAAACCTTGCATAAATTCCACCCATTTAGCATGTATTTGGTTCATCTTGTGTTGACTACTTATAAACTGCAATGCATGATTATCTGTATATAAAATGAATTCCTTAGGAATTAAATAATTCCTCCACTTCTTAAGTGCTTGGACAACTGCATAAAAATCTTTATCATATGAAGAATATTTATGTTTTTCCTCATTCAATTTTTCACTAAAATGTGCAATTGGTCTCTGCTTCTGACTCAATACAACCCCTATTGTTGTCCCACTATCATCAGTTTCAATTTGGAAAGTTTTATCAAAACTTGGTAAGGCCAAAACGGGTTTTTCAATGACCTTTTTCTTCAATGATTTAAAATTCCTATCAGCTGCTTTAGTCCATTTAAATGGTTGTCTACTTTCCTTGACAGTCTCAACTATGGGTGTACAAATCTGTCTGAAACTTCTAATAAATTTCCGGTAAAAAATTGCAAGACCATGAAAGCTTCTTACCTCATATACACTTCTTGGAGTTGGCCAATCAAGAATTGTCTGTACCTTTTCTGGATCCATCTTCAAGACTTTTTCAAAGACTACAAATCCCAAATATATCATCTCCTTCTTCATGAAACTAGACTTCTTCAAATTTATCAGCAATTTCTCCTTTTGCAGTTTATTCAAAACCATCTTAAGATGTTTCAAATTCTCCTCTTTAGTATGACTGTAAATTAGAATGTCATTAAGATAAGCAATAACAAATTTCCCAATGTATTCTTTCAATACTTCATTCATTAATCTCATGAATGTACCTGGTGCATTTGAGAGCCCAAAAGGCATCACCAACCACTCATACAAACCATTGTTTGTTTTAAATGCGGTCTTCCATTCATCCCCCTCTCTAATCCTTATCTGATGATAGCCACTTTTTAAATGCATTTTTGAAAAGTATCTCGAACCAGATAAACAATCTATCAAATCATAAATTTGAGGTAATGGAAACCTATACCCGATAGGAATTTTGTTGATAGCCCTAGAGTCAGTACACATGCACCATCCTCTGTCCTTCTTTGGGCTAAGTACTATTGGTACTGCACATGGAGTCAAGATTTCCTTTACCAGTCCTTTACCCAACAATTCTTGCACCTATTTCTTAATTTCCTCATTTTCTTGAGGGGTCAATCTATAAGCCGCTTTGTTAGGCAAAATTTCTCCCAGTATCAGATCAATATGATGGATGATACTTCTCACGGGTGGTAATGCATTAAGAAGTTCATCTACTATAATATCAGCAAAATCATCAAGCATACCTTGAGCTTCTTTAGGTAGATCATTTAATTTTGTAGCAATAAATATTACCTTTGGCTTACCAATTAGAGAAAAATGTAACTCCTCATCCTTCTTAATTCCTTGCAAAATTTCTTTTCCACTCATCAATAGGACAATAGGTTCTGATTCACCTTTAGTTGTCTCATCCTTCAAAGGCACCAACATATGTTTCTTCATGTATTTCTCTAAGGAGTAAGTATTCCTTCTACCATCATGAATGGATTTCATATCATATTGCCAAGTTCTTCCCAACAAAACATGGCATACATCCATTGGAATTATATCACATAACACCAAATATTTATAGTTACCAATTTGTATTTCCACCTTACACTGCTCATTCACCAAGATCTCATGTCCTTTCTACAACTAGGACACTCTGTAGGGAGTGGGATGTGTTAGCACTAGAAGTCACACCTAGATTGTTGTAGATGTAAGCCTGGTACCCATCAAAATTTTGTACATTTATATTGAGTTTAAGGTTGAGTGGATCAAATAGAATGAGCAAGAAAGGGAGAGGGAATCAAACTGCATATCAATAGGCTACACCATTGGGCAGTGGAGTCATAAACACTCTACTCATCGAAGGCACTAAAGTTGCTCAACAGACAACAAGATCATATGCTAATAGATAGACGAATGAAGGAGGGAAACATAAGATAGAATGTTCACTAAAAAAATATTCTCCCAGTTTAATAAATCAAAAAATACTTGAATAAAACAATGACTGATGGGAAAAATTACAGTAGATCCTCTGCTGCTTAGGGATCCATAAATCATTGGCAGCCTTTGATCCTCAAATATGAAATATATTCAAATAAGAATATTTATAAAACAAAATAATTGCAATATGAAAATCATAGCTCTCATGAGTCTTCAATAGCAGTAATGATTACAATCATAAAATGCCCTCAGGCTTACAAATGAACACACACACAGGGAAATTGCCTGCTCCAAAGCTCTCTAGCCTCTCTTGGCTCATGAATCTCGGTCTTCTTGATTCCTCTCACACATTAAATAGAAAATAACATCCAAAATATTCTTAGGAGGTCGAAACCCATATCTTCCATTGGATTCTAGGCCTTCGAGATAGGTGGAAACAGTCAAAGAGACAAGAATCCAACAAAGTGCTAATTTTCAGGAAGTTGTTGGAAGCAATTAATAAATCTTTTGCCAACTCACTGCATGAGGTTTTAATGGAGATAAATTTTAGGTGCAGTTTTCCTTTAGCATCTAACTGATCTCTAATAAGGCATTCAAACCCTCCTTGACAGATGGAAACCTCCAAACAAGGAAAATATCCAAAAACTATGCAAAACAGAGAGTTTGCAGTGCCAATTTGCAGTGCACTGGTGTTTTAATTATATCTCTCGAATGCCAAATTGGGTCAGGCTGAAATTTGGTCAGCAAGTCAACAAGGCTATCATTCTCCTCCAAAAAACATTTCAGAGAAACCCACATCATCGTTCAAAGTTATGATCAAATCTTTAGAAGACTTTGTTATAGGAAATGAGTTTGCAACGCCTGACAACGACGCTGCGAACTTTCTTGTAGGTGTTGTTTTGTGCCAAATCAACTAAAATGATTCCAAAACCATGAAAGAAGCCTTGAAAACCTATGATAAACTTGCTACAACTTCAGATTAACCAATGAGCATATTTTAGAACACCAAAACATTGGGTTTGAGAGTTAACAACGCATGAACATTAAAAATTTGCAGCACCAACAATACATAACATCTTTATATCCTTACTCAACCTTTTAATCAACATGTAAATCATCAAGGGGTACCTAGTATGTTCTGAATTTAGGCTAGTGTTTTGTGGACCTGAGATGGACTTAGAGGGAGGCATCCAATGTGCTAACAGGATGTGTCATCCTCTTCAATCCCAACTTCTCTACAATCTCTTTGGAAACCAAGTTATTTGTACTATCATTGTCTATGACCACTTTGCAACACTTACCTCCTGACTTGCATACATTCCTGAACAATATTTTCCTCTAAGTCGGTTCAATCAATTCCTTTTATGCCTTAACCAAGACCCTTTTCAACATAAATGACTCTCCTACCTTAGGAGCTTCTATTTCAACTGCTATATTTGTTGGTTCTTCCCTTGTTTCTACTACATTTACATTCCTCTGGTTTGTTTCTTTATTCTTAGGACAGTGCCAAGACATATGTCCTACTTCTCCACATGTAGAACATTTTATTTATCTTCCTCTGCCTCTTCCTATGAAGCCAAATATTCTACCCCTGGAATCACCTATTCTTGGTGATTGGATGCCTAAGATTTCTCCTTCACTTTTAGTAATCTGGATCCTTCCTCCACTAACATATCCTTTGCCATGAGTTGTACCTTTTCCTCTATTCCTTTGACTTTGCTTCCTTGCAATCTTCTCCTCAGCTTTCAAAGCTGCTTGATATGAATCCTCAACAGTCTTGAGAGTCAACAAACCTATTTCATCTTGGATATCATATCTGAGACCATTAATATATCTGGGCACCTTCTCCATATCTCCTTCTATGTGTCCATCCCTGATATTCAACCTGTATAATTCCTCTGTATACTCCTTAATTTTCATGCCTTTCTGCCTCAGGGTCTATAATTGATTAAAGAGGTTCAACTAGTAGTATTTGGGCACACATTTATTTTTTATCTTGTTCACCATCTTATCCCATTGATTAATCTTTGATTTACCTTTCCTCTATCTGTGTATCTGCAATTCATCCCACCAAATGGTTGCATGTCCCTTCAGTCTGGTAGCTGCATACTTCACCTTATTCCTATCTTCAACCTCTTCAAACTCAAAATATTTATCCATGGTGTTGATCCAGTCCATTATATCATCCACATTCAGACTTCCATCGTACACATGAACTTCTACCTTTGGTCTGCTACTAGCCTTTGCCAACATTCTGAATATTCTTTCATCTTGTGTTTCTTCTGCTTCTTCTTCAGAACATTGAACCTCTGCTTCATCACTGATATAACTAGCTTCAATATTTATTCTCTTATACGTCTCCATGGCATCCATTCTAACGTGCAGTCTCCGCAATTCCTCTAATACAACATCATTTCCAGCTGCTCTACCTCGACCTTCTACCAAGAGGAACTCCACCTTGCCTCCTCAGTGGTATGGTTCACTTATCAAGAGAAATTGGTCGCTCTGATACCAAATTGATGCAAGACTGAAGTTAAACCCTTCCATATCCTTCCTGAAAATGATAGAGTTCAACTGGTGGACTCACAAATCAGCCACAAAACCAATCACAGTACAAGTTTACGCAACAATAACGCGTGGGTTCATTGCAGGTTCACCACCGATCATCCACAAATCGACGGTTCATAGTGATTGTTGGACCTCAATATGCTCGCGGTTTATTGGAGAGTTCAATCTCCAAAATATGAAAAGTGCTCGCTTTGACTCATTTAATCACGGTCATTGATCCTCCACCCCATCAAGATCAATGATGTTGGATGATTGTGGGACTTCAAACAACACCTCTATTAATTTCACCTTTGCACTCCCAAATCCTTTCGGACCGTCGATTTCAATCGGGCGTTTGGAGTTTATCATTTAACTCCGATGGATCTTTGATAGATCTGACTCTTGACATTTCTCCTCCTCCAGGATCAACATTCCAACTTCTTCGTCCGTGACAACTTCGTGTAAGACTGATATGACTAGGGTTCCTCCTGTATCTTTTACGATCTCTATCTGGGTTGATTGAAGGGATTCCTACAATCCTAAGCCTGCAAATTATCTAAGGGAGGTTTATGTACTCTTTAATTATGTACAAAACAATTCGTAATCACAGGTTAATGAATAATATGCTCACGCATAAATTCAATGTTTAAAATACCAATCATTTTATTCATCTGTAGGCTTAGTTACAAATCTCAGAGCTCGCTGGCTTGAACATGATAATCCTTTGAATCTCCTCTGCTACTCACTCTCGGCTACCCTCCAACAAATACCCTTCTGTTACAATACTCATCAATTTTTTTTTTTTTTGTTAATTTGTGCGGGACCTGTTGGTTACGCGATTAACCTGTGGCTTGAGAAACCGCGACTCAGGGGCATCTAAGCCGTCAAAATCATCTGGGGATCGCACCCGGCCTGAGCCACACCAAACCTTAACATGGTTGGATTTTTTGTCCCCGCAGGTTTCGAACCGGTGACTTTAGCAACACGGAGTGGCTTAACAACACACTCCGTCACCGACTGTCCTACACCTCGAGGACCAATACTCATCAAATTTAAGCTCTATCGAGCCTCAACTATTATAACAAGTTGATCACTCCTAATTCCTACAATTTATCTCATTGTCTATAATTGAAAAACAAACCAAACTTCCTAACCACTAAGCTTCTCGATGCCTTCTAGAGGCTAAAGAGAATCAATTACAAATAAAATGAAAATTAGGGAACCAACTCCCTTAGTAAAGGTTTTAACCCATTTGGTCAAAAGTGATCAACTTTGTTTAGATGTTGCATCAATGTCCCTCTTTTCCATGGTTGAAATCCATATACCAAGGAGCAACCAAGGAAGCCGAGTAATTTTTCCTCATCACTCAGAAACAACCTTGGCATCCTTTTCCCCCAAGTATGACCTCCGACCATTTGCAAACCTATAATTCTTATTGGACTAACCCATAGTTTTAGTATCCTCCTTATCCTTGGTACCCCTCCATGCCTCACCAACAATGGATGCCTCATCCAACCCAAAATAACCCATGTAATTAAGGATGGTGAAATTATCCTTTTGGGAATGAATAACAAACCCCCATTCATTTCCCTCAAAAATCACAAGCTCCACCTATGCAATTTCTCCCGCAACAATAAATCCAATTGCTTGTGAATAACTTGCTTCCATGATAAAAAAATCCTGCACAACCCACTTCTAACCCAAATAATAAAGATGATAAATCCATCTATACCATTGAGTTTCCTGGTTACCCTACCTATTCCATCGCCTCCATGGAATTCCAGGATATCCAATTATGATAAGGGAGAACCCTCAATAAATGAACTTCTCTTGTCATCATAGAACATGATGAGGATGGTGTTCAATATACTACATCATTATGATGACCAATCTCCCACAACACTTCAATCGACTCCTCCTCAAACCTCAGACCGATTGCAATCCACATGGGTTGCACAAATCCCTCCATATCTAGATATTTTGAGCCTAGACGAACCCCGAACTCATCCCAAGTTTGATTTCTTGGGAGAATTAAAGAATATGTGTATACGAGTCCCACTATATCATTTAATAAAGTATGTTCCATATATACTAAGTTTGTGAGATAATTTTTCATAAGGAAACTAGGCGGAAAAATAAAGGACCCTCAAACTATCCAAGTAATTGGGAAATTGAAAAATTTGATGCTAGGTAAAATCCTTACTGCCAAATATTCATACTAGGATCCCCATATTAGATTTCCAAATTAATGATGTCCTTATTCCCAACACTCTAATTGACTTGGGAGATGCATCAATGTGATGACAAAGGAAAATACGAAAAATCTTGAATTTTCCAAGCTACGACATACTCCCATAGTCCTTCAAATAGTCAATCGATCCACAATCAAACTTGAGGGTATTATGGAGGATGTAGTGATCTTCATGAATTCCTGGGAGTATCCTACAATTTTCATGGTTCTACAATCCAAATCCAACTTGGGAGGCTACCCTTTGATCCTAGGGAGGCCATGGCTAGCCACATATGATACTTATATTGGTATAGATATGACAATATGACTATATCCCACAACAATTCTATTAAGAGACTCACTCTATACCCACCGGTCAAACCTAGCACAAAACAATAAATGCCTATATGGGTGGAAGGTGAGGATAGTGATGATGAAGAGAGTGCCCATTAATTTCTTACATTAGATCAATATATCTCTCTCAAGGAACATATCGAGGACAATGTGATCAATAACTTTATAACCAATTCTTACTCATCCTTACAATCAACTTCTCAAATCCTCAACCATATCGTGGATCCAATTATTCAAAAGAACTATTCATTAGCTAACATGGATACAACAACATACACCATACCCATTCCTCTCTATGACAACCAAATCCATTAGTATAGTAATAGATATTGACCCAGGGAGAACATTAAATGTTAATTCTAAATTATCATATATATATATATATATAAGAGGACTCTTGACCTATCTGATATCCCCAATGTAGGATGAATCCTACCCTACGAGAAATGGTGAAAGATGAGTTGCAAAATTTACTCACTGTAAATTTTATATACCCTATCTCTGATAGCCAATGGGTTTCACCACTTGGATCGTTCCAAACAAAGATGAGAAGTGGAAAATATGTGTCGATTATAGGGAATTAAACAAAGCCACTCACAAGGGTAATTTTATGTTACCCTTTATCAATCATGTCCTTCACAATAGTAGGGAAGAAATATTTTTCCTTCCTTGATGGGTTCATCGAATATAACCAAATCCAAATCACCCTCGAGGATTGGGACAAAACTACTTTTACCTGCTCATGGGGAACATTTTCCTTTCGAGTACTCCCCTTTGGACTCTTTAACACACCAACTACTTTCCAATAGGCTAGTCTCAGTATCTTTTCAGACTTAATTCATGACTATGTAGAGATGTACATGGATGACTTCATAGTATACAATAATACATTTGAAGAATCTTTGGATAATTTGGAGAAGGTTCTCAAAACATGCAAGGAGACAAAACTTCCCCTCATTAATGAATTTCTTTTATGCTACTTTCTTAAGGAATTGTTTTGGGTCACCACATTTCTCCTGTAGGCATCAAAGTGGAAGCGGAAAAAAATGAGATAATAGTCAACCTTCCTATTCCAAAGACACATAAATATGTACATAGTTTCCTAGGACATGTTGGTTATTATCGTCGTTTTGTTAAAAAAATTACAAAGGTTGTGTTCCCTTTATTTTTATTACTTTCAAAAAATGGATATTTTACTTGGAATAATTAATGTCGGTGTGCTTTTGAAGCTCTAAAAGAGAATTTATTTGTAGCACCAGTCATAAGGGGAATAGAATTGTCCTTACCATTTCATATATCTATTATCTATTGATTCTTCAAACACCACAATTGGAGTGGTGCTTAGGGAATGTGACGAACAAAATACCTATGCTATATTTTTTTATCAACAAGAACCTAACGTCTACAAAGCTCAAATATACAGTAACAAAAAAATAATTCTTTGTTGTTGTTTATTCTATAAATATTTTTCGTCATAACATAACAAGAAATCTTGTGTTTATGCACACCGACTACTCTGTCATCCACTACTTAATGAATAAACCATCACCCATGGTAGAGTGACTAGGTGGCTATTGCTACTATAAGAATTTAGCATCACCAAACTTGATAGGATTGGGAGGGATATCATTTTTTATTACTTCCTTTCAAGTCTCACCAATGATGGAGATACGCTTCTTGTTGAGGTTGTTTTCCCCAATGAACACTTATTTTCATTATCTAGTAACACTCAGTGGTTTGAAGATATTGCTAACTACTTGGCTGCAGGGAAACTTCCAACACATATTTCACCGAAAGAATGAAAAATGATTATTAATAAAATTGATTCATATTCCTGGATTCAAGGCTACCTCTTTTACACTAGGTTGGATTACATGATCCGACGTTGTGTTCAAGACGATGAAATTCATGACATCCTAAAAGCTTGTCATGATGAGCCCTGTGGAGGACCCCTTTTCAACAAAAGAATTGCTTATAAAGTGTTGCATATAGGGTACTACCAACCTACTATTTTTGAGATGCCCCTAAGTATTGAAGTCATGATAGCTACCAAAGAACATGACAGTCTACCCAATCATATGAAATATCACTTCAAACTTAGCTTGTGGTGGAGCCCTTTGAGAAATGGGATTTAGAATTTGTGGGACATATTAACCCTCCATCCATACATAATACCTATATCTTGGTTTGGATCAACTATGTTACCAAATGGGTCAAGGTCAGAGCACTCTGAAGGCCACTAAACAGGTAATGGTAGAGTTTCTCTATGGGGAAATTTTGTTCGATTTGGGGTACCACAGGAAATTGTTACAGATGGAGGGGAAAATTTTACTTCAAATCTCATTTGGACCATCATGAAACAATATCATATCCAACATAATATAACCACACCCTACCATCAACAAGCCAATGGTCAGGTGGAAGTCACCAATAATATTTTGCAGTCTATATTGACCAAGACCATACAACTACATCTCCAAGATTGGGCCAAAAGAATTCTGGAAGCTCTTTGGGATTATTATACTCCATGGAAAAACAACACAAGTTTCACCTCGTATGAACTTGTATAGGGTAAATATGTTATCCTTCCCATAGAGTTTGAAGTAGATACATTGAGAATTGTATTGCGACTAGGAATGGACCTCTCAAAATCCCAACAAAATCGCCTGAATCAGATCAATGAGATGGATGAAATTTTTCATGGTTGGTCATGCCATTTGGTTTATGTAATTCACCAACTACATTTTTGAGATTGATGAGTGAAGTATTTCACCCATATTTAGATTCATTTGTTATAGTGTATTTGGATGATATATTAGTTTATAGTTACGCATAGGAGGAGCACATCTCACATCTCATGAAGGTGTTAGAGACTCTTAAAAAGAACCAATTGCTTTCTAACCTCAAGAAATGTTAGTTTTCTCAGTAGTCATAGTTGTATTTCGGGTATGTGATAAGTAGAGGGGAGATCAAGATAGATCCCAAAAAAATGGAGGCCATCATAAAATGGTCAGTTCCCACTAATGTCACTAAATTTAGGAGTATCGTTGGGCCAAGACATTACCTATGGAATTCCATAGCATCCTTTTCAGGGGTAGCTTCACCAATCCACACCATAACAACAAGAAGTAAGAGTTTCTAGTGGGGAAGAATCAATAGAAATATTTTGATGAAGTGAAAAGAAATATTAGTCAAACACCAATTATGGCATTGCCAAACTTATAGAGGCCTTTGGAATTGGGGACATATGAAAGTGGGTATGTTATGGGAGTAATTTTGATGCAAGGAGGTAAGTAAATATGCTATCATTCTGAGAATTTTTGTGGGGAGTCTTAAAATACCCTACTTATGATAAGGAACTCGATTCCTTGGTTCAAGTTGTTAAGAAGTGGAATCACTATCTGATGGGAAAGAAAAAACATTATCCACACATATCAATAGCCACTATAGTATTTCCAGGCCCAAAGTAAGCTTCAACAAACCATAAATTACAAGTTTATGGGGGTTTTGTATCAATTTCATCTAGTCATCGAGTATAAGAAGGGAAGCACTGATAAGTTGAAATACATTCTTTCAAGGCCACTCACATCCAAGGTTTAAACTTTGGTAACTCTTACGTACATGAATACTTTTACCCATGACGCATATTGTTAGTCCCTAAATTTGCACTTGATCGTGAGAGGGAAAGCTAGGGCATCATCAGGTTATTGCAATGGTATTTTAAGGGTTTTATGATTTGTTTTTTTAAAAGGGTGGTTGAAAACTAGTTCAAGGTTTCAAGATAAACATGAATTTCAGAATAAGGGCAAGAGATATCCCACTGACTGATTAAAGGGTAGCCACATAGATAAATAAGACAAATAAGGAAAGAGAATATGAGGTATTCAATTTGTTAACCTCACATATAATTCTTATCTCAAAATATAATTAAGAAACAAGAACATTAGCTTGTAAATCAAATCTTGATAATAATAATAATAACAAAAAAAAATTCACTGTATCAATTAAGACCAAGAAAACAATGCATTGCAATTGAAAAATGATCTCAAGCAAGAAGAAAAAAAGAACATGAAAGAAGAGAAAGTCTGACCATCAATATGCATTTTCCATTAAGTGCCCACATGGAATAAAAATTTCTTACAAGGAGTTTCAAAATAGGTCCTTGAATATCCAACTTTTCGACATCCACATAGTCTTTCATCTGTCTATTTAAACTATACAAAAGATGACTACAGATCCTAATTTCTAGTGTTCTGTTAATAATAGGATCTGATAAGTATCTATCTTCTAGGAATATCAACTCACAATCAACATTTACATTGCCAAAATAGAAATCAACTCAACAACTTAATCCAAAATGATTTTACAACAATATATCAGATCCCACAAAATTTGGAGTTGGTTTTGACTGAGTTATACATTTGAATTATCCAACTTCACAAGTCAAAAACAAGTAGATTATCCTTTATTCCTTGGGTAAATATAAAAAAACTTCGAAAACTATGCAAAAAGACCTTCATAAGGCTATCATGATATAAAAATAACGTTGTCTTTACTAGTCCTCTGTTTCAGCTTGGTTGTGAGCATGATGTTGTGCCAATATAGTTTGAAGTTAGAGTCTCGTAGCTCTTTGAGAAATGTTTTTTGCTCCTTTCTCTTCTTCTTGAAACCCTTTATCTTTTCCTACTGTTTGGCGCTCCATTGCTCTACTTGAGCATTTTCCTTCTTTAACTGTTTCACCATTCTCTAGAGTTCTTTGATCTTCTCTTTATCACTTCTAACCTTGACATTGAATTCTGGAAATTCTTTGGCAGGTGCAGATTTGTTCAGGTCTATAACAGCCTTAAGTTCTCTCAGTTTAATTTGGTACCTAGAAGCTAGTCCTGATCTATGATCATCGTCAGAACTATCTGAGTCCATGGCCTCTAGAATATCTTGTATCTGGTCTGAATCTATAGGATGATAATATTTGTTTTTAGAAATTCTACTTGTGCCTTTGGAAAGTTCTTCAACTCTTGATAATCTGGTGGTAGCTCTTGTTATAGGTCTTGTAGAATGTTAAGCAACTTGTTTTCCTTTTTCTGTTGTTTTCCCCAAGTTTTTATTTTCCTTTTTTTCTTTCTGTGCAATGGAAATCTTTTTGCCTGTTCTTTGACACCTTCTTTGGAGTCCTCAGAATTGTCCTCTATGACTATAATATTTTCCTTTTTGATAGATGGGTCAAACATAGCTTTAGATTTTAACCTATATTTGTTGACAACCCTAATGGAGTTTCTCCTAGGGTATTTAGACACAGGTGCATATTTATTCCTTTGTTTCTTACCTGTGGGACCTTTCTTACTGGTTGATTTATGTTTATGTTTGACTGTGGGTTTAATTGATCCTACATTGTAATCGTCATTTGTATCTTCTTCCATTTTTATGTCTATATCAAGAAACACTTCAATCTCTGCATTAGGAAACATTTCAATCTCTACATCAGGTTTTGATCTCTTACCTCTGCTGGTGGTGGCTTCTTCTTGATTTTCATCTAGAGGGGTATCAACAGGGATTTGTTGAGTCTGCTTCTTTCTTTTACTGGTCCTTGTCACCCTGGTTGCAAATATTTATTCTTTGACTGAGAATTCATCAACTGTGATACTTTGTTTCTTTGTAATTGCCTTTTTTCCTTTATCCTTTTTCTGTTTGCTTGGTTGCGGATCATTATTTAGAGACTGGATTAACCAATCCCAGGGTCGTTTTACTTCACTCAAAGCATAAACAACTAGTGTCTTTATCAAAACTTGATGGAACATGCTACCTTTGGATGTGGCAGGGTGAGATTATACCCTTTTGGACATCTTCGATAGGATTTTCAGTAGAAAATATGGTAGATTTAGGGGGTAATCTCCATTGATGTGCATTAATAACCTGATATGGTATATGTAAAACAACGAGAACCTACCCTCGCATGTAATATACCTGTGAATTATGATCAAATTGGTATTCCATTCTTGTCTGATCCAACTGTGGGGAACTCCTTTCTTCCAATATGTGTTATGCTTATCTCGTAATAGGAATTGGTTCACGAATTCCATGACCACGTGCTCCTTTTTCCACCATCGTTCTCCCCCAATCAAAAATCTGCAAGCCTTGGCAATGGAGTGTTCCATCACCATCATCGACAACTTTCCAATCACAACTTTGAAACCTTCGAAGTTCTATGTGAATATCATGGACACCTATTCATCATGTCCCTAGAAAGTGGTGAAAAACTTGAACCAACCAACGTCCTTAAACCTCTATGCCATCTTTGGGTAGTCTTCAAGCAGTTCAGTGCCCTCAGGTTCCAACCTAATGATTTTCCCACTTTTCTTTGGCGCCATCTCACTGATACAGTCCTGTAAAACTCTGCGTTGTTTGAAAATGAGAATTTCAAAACCTGTAGTTTTTATTACATAACTCTTTCCTTAAATAGATATCTGCACACATCATCCGACAAATTAGAATAACATATGATGGTATCATTTAACAATATCGAGAAAAAGGATTGATTTGATGCAGGTCCTTGCAGGTACATCGTGATCTCATTCATAGAACAGTTCAAACTGTATCATCGATTCAAGCAATATCGTGGAGCACATGTAGTTCCTTTATCCACAGTTTGTGCGATCATAACAAGATTTGGATGGTTGGCGCATGTCAAAGCATAATTACCTTAGCACTGTAGGAGTAGCGCTATTCCTGTAGCACCATTCATGACTTGGCAATAATTTGAATTTTCAAAATTCAAATAAGAAAATGATGTGACAAATATTATTAATTCATGTCCTAAACCTTCAAAACTTAAGAAAATTAATTCAAAATGCAAAAAATGCAAAACATAACAATCTCAAACCAAGGATAAAAGTCTAAAAATCAAGCAATGAGGTATAAGCAGGGAGGATTTAGGATTAGAGAATCTCAATAAATCAAGAACAAAGTTAGAGACTAACATTAGCTCCTTCTGGGGGTGAAGTTTTGATGATAAAAGTCCAAGAACTGCATACCAATGCCTTTACCTTACTTCTCATTCACTGATTTCCCTACTCTGCCATCCTTTATTCACAACACAACTGTATAAAAACAATTCCATTGGGTATATGGAGTCTTTATTGAAAGAAAAACCTATTGTACAGGCCTAAACCTTTGATGAATCTTTAAAGAAAGTAGTGTTTCAGAAACCTTCCATTCACTGGGCCCCCAAAAGTTTCTGTGTCATCTAGATTATGTAGGAGAAAAGTATTATTATCCATCACCTTAGCTATTTTGAAAGGACCATACCATAAGTTATCAAACTTATCATGTTTTTCTTTATCCTCTCTCCTAGCATCCCACCTTAATACCAAATCTCCTTCATTAAAAACATCTTTCTTAGTTCATTTATCAAATGTGGATTTGACTTTTCTCTGGTGAGCAACAACTTTCTAATTCACCTTCTCTCTGGCCTACTGAACCTCAATCATCTAAAAAAATCTCCTTCGGACATCATTGGGTTCTTCTAAATCTTCTTGAATTTTTTTTAAGACTGGTAAGCCCAATTGAGTTGGAAGAATAGCTTATGTTCCATAAAACATATGGAAAGGAGAGGTCCTAATAGATTTCTTGTTACTTATATGATCATCCCATAGAGAAAACTTTAACTTGGAATCCCATGACCTTTTATTTTCTGCAAGTAGTTTTTTGATAATTCTTATAAGACTTTTATTGGAGGACTCTACTAACCCGTTTCCTTGAGGGTAGTAAGGAGTAGAGTGGACCAATTTTATGTTATACTTATTGCAGAAATCAATCATGGGGTTGGATTTAAAACTTTGAGCATTACCAGTAACTAGTTTTTTAGGACAGCCAAACCTAAAGAAGATATGTCCTTCAAGAAATTCCATGATTATCGTGTCTGTTGTGTTCTGAGTTGGAATTGATTCAATCCACTTTGTAAAGTAATATGTGGCAGTAAGGATCCACTTATGTTGTCCAGAAGATGAAGGGTTGATTTCCCCGATGAATTCCAAGCCCCAATGTTGAAATGGTCCATGAGTGATGATAGGTTTCAGAGGCAGAGACATAAGTTTTTTCTTTCCTGCAAACTTATGACAGGGTTTACATGCCCTGACCTGAGCAAAAATGTCTGAGAAAAGAACTGGTCAGCAATATCCTGCCCTGAGAATCTTGAAAGAAGTATCTTTCCAATGGTGATGACCTCCACAAACACCATGGTGTAGATCAAAAAAAATTTGTTTAGCCTCTTCTTCATCAACACGCCTCAACAAGATTCCATGAGGATCTTTCCAGAACGGGATCTCATCAATAATGCAATACTTTACTGATTTTAATTTTAATGATCTGAACTTTGATTTATCCAATTTTGTAGGAGATTGAAGGTTCAACGAAAAAAATATAATATTCTTGTATCATGGTGAAGAAACATACTTGTTGTTTACCTGTGAGGTAGTTTCTCCAATCTGGAATGAAAAATCTAGTTCTTTGCCTGAAATATGATACAACCCAATTGCTTTGTAATTTGACTATGTCATTAATTCGACAAGGCCTTGACCTTTTATCAGCTGAGTTGGATTTATATTCAGGTTGTACTCCGAGATTTTTTTAATCCATTTTCCTCTCTTTCCTTCACAATCAGGTTGAACTAAGATTTCTTTGACTGCACTTCTTGTCACATAGGCAGTGATCTCAGATTGAAGAACATATACCCTGAAATATTTTAAAGCCTTTACCAGGGCATATGCTTGTTTTTCCATTATGTCATATTTCAGTTCAGAGTCTTTGAGATTTTTTCTGAAGAAGAAGATGGGTTTCTCATATCCTTGCTCATTTCTTTGTAGAAGAGCAGTAGCTATGGTGTCTTCTGAGGAAAATGAAAAAATCATGAATTCTTTGGAGTAATATGGACTGATGCGAACAGGGGCCTGAACAAGAGGCTGCTTAATCTTCTCAAAAGATTATTTAGCTTCTGGTATCCACTTAATTTCTGCATCCTTTTTAAACATGTTAGTGATGTACTTGATAATCTCTGCAAAATTAGGTATAAACCTCCTTAAAACATTTATTTTACCGATGAAGGACTAGATAGAATTCTTGTTTCTTGGAATTCCTATATGTTGGATAGGTTTTACTCTTTCAGGATCTATCTTAATACCTTCAGGTGAAACAATATGTCCCAAAATTTTTCCTTCTTCCATGACAAAATGTGATTTTTTAGTATTAAGTGATATATCGTACCCACTGCATTTATCAAAAGCCTGCTTCAAGTGTTGTAAATGTTCTTCATCAAATGTTGAAAATACTGTGATGTCATCAAGGTAAATAACTACAAAACTGTCTTTCTCACCAATAAAAGCAATGTCCATATCCCTCTAAAAAGTGGCTCCTATGTTCATCAATCCAAAGGGCATCTTTTCATACATGAAAGTGCCCCAGGGAGTGGTAAAAGTTTTTTTATTTTTGTCCTCCTCCATTACTGATATTTTATTGTACCCTGAGTATCCATCAAGCATAGAGATCTTCTTTTCTCCTACTACTCTCTGCAAAATATGATCCATTTTTGGTATTGGATAATTGTCCTTTAGGGAGCACCTATTCAAATTCATGAAGTCCACACAGAGTCTTATTTATCCACTCTTCTTCCTGACAGGTACAAGATTAGCTACCCACTCTCAGTATCTTAGTGGCACTATAATTTTGGCATCTAATAACCTTTTCAACTCTTTTTCTATTATGGGTAACAACAAAGGATTAAATTGCCTTGACTTTTTATTAAAAGGTTTTGATCCAGGTTTCAGAGGAATTTTGTGTTGTATGATATCTGTATCAAACACTTCCAAGTCTTCATAAGACCAGGAAAATACATATGAATACTGCTTCATCAATTCAACATATATATCTCTCTGTTTCTCTGACAATTTTTTGGATATTTTAACCATTCTGGGATTTGAATCAGAACTGATGTCACAGTACACTACATTAGTTTCTTTTGTCTAAATAAAAACCTTTCTGGAAACATCTTTGTGATCAAACAATATCTCAAGTGGAACCAAACCTTTAGGCAGATGATTTGTCTTCAATTCAATTATTTCATGCCCAACAACACTGTCTTGAAGAACATCTATAGCATGGACCTCTACATCATCATCTTCATTGTCTTGATCTATTGAAATGTTGGAAAAATATTCAATAGTCTTTAAGAATCTTTGAATCTCCTCATCATATTTAAAGACCTGCCAACTTTTTATATTATCTGGTATTGAGGGTTTGTGTCTAACCTCAATCTCAAATTTCAAGTTAGGAAACATTGAAGCCTTAAAGTTGTTGGCTACAAGTGTCAAAGAGTCAGCCTGTTGATTCAAATTTCTATGCACAAAAGTAATGTTGAATGCCAAAAAGAAATTATCCACATAATCCCACACTTCATTCCTATATTGTTTTAACCTTTGCTTCTTGGTTTGATAAATGTTTTTAATCTGGTAGATAATAATTTATGAATCTACAAAAACATAAAGCTTATCTATACCCATATCTTTAGCAGCTTTCAACCCTAACATCAAGGCTTCATACTCACTGATGTTATTGGTTTTATCAAATTCAAGTTTATATGACATAGGAATGATCTCTTGAGTAGGGGAAATGAAAACAATCCCAGGGCCATAACCTTCTCTAGAACACGCCCCATCAAAATACATTTTCCAAACAAAATTTTATGCACTGTCTCCAAATGCAGGTGTTGTTTTCCTAACTGATGTTTCTGCTATATGATCGCCAATATGAAAAATAGAGGAACCAAGATCATCTTCTACAACATATATAGGATGATTGCTAGGGTTTTAATGATCACTTACTAAATAAGCCAGTCTTACTTCCCTATATAATCCCCAATGTTCTCCACCAAAAACAGGTATGGTAGCATAATTGAGATCCATTTGTAGAGTGCCTCTGAATTTCTTAGCCCAGGATCTTGACATAAGCATTCCAAATTTTGGAGGTATGTCAGCCACAATAACATCCAATACCACACTCTTCATAGGTAATTAGGAAAGAGTAACAACCATGTCCTTGAATACTCCCAGACATTTGACTTTCCTAAAGTCAAAAGAATATAGATCATGGTAAGGTTTAGCAATATCTAACCCTAATTCATCCATCACCACTTTAGGCATGACATTGTGAGAGGCACCAGAATCCATTAGGCAGTTATGTAAAATCTTGTCATGGACATTTAGAGATATGTAGAATGGAGGAGAAGTATCAATTTTGTCTTCAATATGAGGTCCAATGGTTATAGCAGGGTTCTCATCTTCAATGTTGATAGTATCTGAAAAGGTGACCTGAGCAGGAGGTTGTAAAGCCTTGAGAATAGTCTTCCTAAAAGGCTATGTTTTCATTAGTTCTAGCAGAGGTACATAAATTTTGATTTTGTTAATTTCATGTTCTAGGATGAAAGAAGAAATAGTCTTTTCTGATTCCTTTAAATCTATAGTACTAACCTTGGCAGGTTGCTTTAATGGTTGATCAATCTGAATCCCATGACTATCTTTACTAATCCCTGTTTTAATTGGAGTGCTGGCCTTATTTGTGGAAAAAAGTGTATCTACTTTAGGTGTATTTGATATGGATCTGAGATCATATTTCTTCCTTTTAGGTTCCTTCTGGATGACCTCATCAACATCCCCTTCTTCAAATTGATTTAATATCAAAGCATCTTTATAATTATGCTGTGTCAAATGAATAAGAGATGATTCTAAATCATTTAGATGTACTACATGTTCATCTTCAGTCTCATCTTCTTCCTTAGCTGCTTCCACTGCATTATTTTGGAAAGGAGGTAAAAAAATTTGATCATCTTGATTCTTCCTTTCTCTTGGTAAGATTTGAGGTACATTGTTTGGCCTCCTTAACTGATTTGGATTTGTATATCTACCTTCCTGTGAAGGTATAATGGGTTGTATTTCTTCCATTTTAACATGGCCATCTCAGATGTCAAAGTCTTCAACATCTTATCCATTTCATCAATCTTAGAATCAGATGTTGTATGAAAAGAGGAAGGAATCTCTTCTTTCTGTTTTTTCCTGTCTCTATCACCCCTGGATTTCAATTTGTCTGTTGCTAGTATGTTAGATTCTACCTCAATAGAAGCTTCTTGCATCAAGCTCAGGGTGGCAGACCTTCTTTCTCTCAGTAACAAAGAAAATTCAGCATCAAAAGCATTGGAAAAGGTGATTTTAGCTGATGTTTCTGAAGGCTTAATTTCATCTAGAATTTTACTGTACATTTTATTGAACCTTTTAGTAAAATCAGATATTGATTCACCTTGTTTTCTTTTTAAAGCACCAAATTCAGTAATGTAGTATAAGTAGTATTTCTTGTCTCCCATGTGTCTTAAAAATGTGTCATCCAAGGCATCAATATCAACAATTGAATTAGGTGGAAAGCTCCTGAACCATTTTCTTGCTTCACCATCTAAAATCTGCAAAAATAGTCTCATCCACACATCTGCATGCTCTACATTGAAATTGTATGCAAAACTGTAGAAATAATTCAAATGCTCTTTAGCAGTAACTCCTCCTTCTCCATTGAATCTTGTAAAATATTTCATATAGTCATTTGTTGGAAAGGCATATAGAACTTGTGGCAAGATCAAAGGTGCATATATGGCTGGAACAATTGCATCCATTCTGTTTACAACCTTATTTGCTATCTTTGGTGTTTGAGCTTTAGGAGTAAGCAAGATTGGTGATGTAGAAAGAGAAATTGTCCCATGTGTGTGGAAACTTAGTTGTAATGATAATAGTTCTTCATCTTCAGAAAACAAAGGTTTCTTTTCTAGTCTAGAGCAAGATGATGGTCCAAGAAAAAAAGGGTTTTCAAAAGAGGAATAGTGTGGTTTAACTTCTTCAGAAGAAAGAGATTGAGATGATGAAGAGAGTATTTTTGGTTCAATTTTAATGTCCTTGTTGTGATCTCTCAAGGCTTCATCTTCAGACAATGTATTTGAATGTTCCTCTTCAATGAGCTCAACAAGTATCTTCTATTGATTTAAATTTAATTATGAGATAGTTGAAGGAAAGGAAACTGTAGCACGTTCAATGACAGGTTTGATCTCACTTTCTGGAATTACTTCATCTAATTGGAGTTTGATAATTTCAGAGGACTGTGCTTGAGATATTTTTGATAGCAATTTTCCCTTTGAGAGAGAAGACTGTCTAGGAATGACTTTATATTTTCTTAATAATTTTTCAGGGTCTGGTACTGCTGCAATAGGCTCCGGGTCTGGATTTTTTCGGGTTACTGGCCTCTTTGTAGATGATGAGGAAGTTGGAGGAGTTTTTGGTCCTGTACCTTCTCTTTTAGGAGCCATAATTACCTCAGAGGAGTCACCAGGTGAAAAAGCACAATCTTATGGAATGTCCAAAATCTTGTTCACCATCAAGATTTGAATCTAAACTTGTCGTTTCCCCAGGGAAGATATCTTCGTTTCTTCGTCCCCGACAACGAAGCCAAAAGATGTTAGTCCCTAAAGTTGCACTTGACTGTGAGAGGGAAAGCTAGGGCATAATTAGGTTATTGCAATGGTATTTTAAGGGTTTTATGATTTGGTTTTTTAAAAGGGTGGTTGAAAACTGGTTCAAGGTTTCAAGGTAAACAAGAATTTCAAAATAAGGGAAAGATATATCCCATTGACTGATTAAAGGGTAGACACATAAATAAATCAGAAAAATAAGGAAATATAATATGGGGTCTTCAATTTGTTAACCTCACATAGAATTATTATCTCAAAATATAATTAAGAAACAAGAACATTAGCTTGTAAATCAAATCTTGATAATAATAATAACAACAAATTTTTCACTGTATCAATTAAGACCAAGAAAGAAATGCATTGCAATTGAAAAATGATCTCAAGCAAGAAGAGAAAAAGAACATGAAAGAAGAGAAAGTCTGACCATCAATATGTCTTTTCCATTAAGTGTCCACATGGAATAAAAATGTCTTACAAGGAGTTTCAAAATAAGTCTCTGAATATCCAACTTTTATACCTCCACAGAGTCTTTCATCTGTCTATTTAAACTATACAAAAGATGACTACAGATCCTATTTTCTAGTGTTCTATTAATAATAGGATTTGATCAGTATCTATCTTCTAGGAAGATTAACTCACAATGAGCATTTACATTGCCAAAATGAAAATCAACTCAACAACTTAATCCAAAATGATTTTACAACAATATATCAGATCCCACAAAATTTGGAGTTGGTTTTGACTGAGTTATACATTCGAATTATCCAACTTCACAAGTAAAAAACAAGTAGATTATCCTTTATTCCTTGGGTAAATATCAAAAAACTTCCAAAACTGTGCAAAAAGACCTTCATAAGGCTATCATGATATAACAATAGCGCTGGTTTTAGTAGTCCTCTGTTTCAGCTTGGTTGTAAGCACGATGTTGTGACAATACAGTTTGAAGTTAGAGTCTCGTAGCTCTTTGAGCAATGCTTTTTGCTCCTTTCTCTTCTTCTTGAAACCCTTTATCTTTTCCTGCTGTTTGGCACTCCATTGCTCTACTTGAGCCTTTTCCTTCTTTAACTGTTTCATCATTGTCTAGAGTTCTTTGATCTTCTCTTTATCACTTTTGACCTTGACTTTGAATTATGGAAATTCTTCTGCAGGTGCAGGTTTGTCCAGGTCTATAGCAACAGTAATATCCCTCAAACGAACCTAATTTCAAATGTAATATAAATATACTTAAGTTGGTGAATTGTTTTGACCTCATTTGGTAATGCACATCATGTGGCATAGTGCGCGCATGAACTATGCAGTAAAATGATGTAGTATGCACATCGCAGGATATCGCGTGCAGTAACTAAGGTGCACGCAGTTTGGAGGACAATGAGCCTCGTGTATATGATATGTATTATAGGCTGGTGAGCCGGTTACTATAAGCTAGGATTCTTATGTTTTGGTATTAGGCTGGAACGCCTAGATTTCAAGGGCCAATGCACCTACTTTGTACATGACTCATGATTAATATAAATACATCGTTGTGTGCAGACCGACCACGATAAAAGAGATGGGGGACTGAAATTCACTAGTTAGGGAAAGGGAGGGACAAAAGTCAAGGGAATATTATATTGATATTCCTAAAACGTAAAGTATGGATAATTATTTTATCCTAAGTCCTAAAGTTGGAGACAAGTAGACCAAAGTAACTTCTGATATGACAAGTGTCAACTTGGGGACATGCATTCATATCGTGGGAAACTTAGCTCATTTGGGTGATCTTTTCCACGAGGGGGGGGGGTTTGTTTACTAGAATAGAGCCTAACCATCATTCTCACCATCACTTTCACGAAGAGTTCACAGTGATTCATGTACACACTCAGTTATCCAGTCAATGATTCCATGACCATTTTCACTCACGCATTCTGTTATCCTTGAGACAACCATTTCACCATTTCAGAACCTGTTCCCATACCTTCTTTTTGTTGGCATACCTAGTTAGCTTGGAGAGGGATTGAAGAAGCGGGTTGTCAGGCCCATGAGAAGTTCTCTGAGTGAGAGAATTTCTGGGGATTGATTCCCGAAGGTGCTAAACTTCTTCTACAACACTCTGAGAATTCTGGTTCGGCCTGTTGCTGAAGCTCTGGAAGGGAAGTGGGGAAACCGAGGGACTGTTGAGCAGAGAAGGGGCACGCTTCCTTGGGTGGGACAAGCATGTGGGGAATGAGAGGATGTGGGTTGTTAGTTGAGTGAGCTGGGGATTGATTCCTGAAGGTGCTAAACTATAGCTACAACGCTCTGAGAATTCTGGTCTGGCCTGTTTCTTAAGCCCTAGAAGGGAAGTGGGGTAGTCAAGGGACGTGGGGTAGTCAAGGGACTGTTGAGCAGAGAAGGGGCACACTTCCTTGGGTGGGATAGGCATGTGGGGAATGAGAGGTTGTGGGTTGTTATTTGAGTGAGCACCTGAGACAGAGTCTTTCCTATTGTCCTTGAGCCTTAGCCTGGATAAGATCCCTTTACCTTGGGTGGAGTTCAATCCCAGCTCGGGGGTGACTCACTGTTGAGAGTGATGAACAATGTAGTCTATGGCTAGGAGGTTTGTGGATGGTCTGTAAGCCGTTGGTGACAGTCTTTCTAAGATAAGTACCAATTGTATGATAAAATGATATATGTTTTTGTTATTTACATGCCTATGTTACGATTTTAGCATATATGTGATTATGATTGCTTGTGTGCTTATGGGTAATTTCCTGTAAATGTTGCATTTCTGTAGTTACTATTATTTCCATATAAAAGTTGTATGTTACAGAAAGAAAATTTTTGTTTAACTTTAAAGCTTCCGCAAGAATGTTGTATGTATAGGTTCTAGCTGCATGCAGTAAAAAGAGTAAATATAGGTGGCATAACTCAGTTGATTACTAAGAATGTTATCGACTAGTGTCAGAGCATGAGTGGTTGGTCTGGAGTGGCGCACTCCGACCTGAGGTTGGCCAGGGGAACGTTACAAATTGGTATCAGAGCTTTAGTTCAACGCTGAGCTTGGATGGGCTAGAGGGGTATAGTTGAAGCGAATATTCACAGAAAAGTAACTTTGAAGTGACTAGGATTGGAGTCACGGAGTGTCCTTGGAAAAGGTTGGCGTATAAGCGTGCATGGTAAATTTTGGCACTGCGCGAGAAAACGTTGGCCTGCCAGTGTGCACAGTAAATTATGGTGTCGCGCGGAAGATTATTATGTGTAGATGCATGTGCTGAATTTATCCTTGCACGATGAGCACACACATAGTAAGGTGCACATGGGGTGCGCAAGTATTGCTTAATGTAGAGGAGTTTGGTTGGTACGCGCATAAGTATGAGTATAAGTTGTGTCATGACAGTGTATTAAGTAGTGTGGACAGATATTTGGGTGTGATGGAATATGTTGAACTTGGCATGGTGCATGCATAGGACGAAAATGCATGTGGAATATCGGTGCGCGGTATCGAAACGATGCGCAGTAGGTATTGGTGAACGACACCGGAGTAGTGCACGTAAGTAGTCGGTGCGATGAAAAAGAAATGCATAGTAGATTTAGGTGGGTGGAAAAGAATTTTACCTTGTGATATTGCTATGCATGTTAAATATAAATGAACATGTCAAATTTTAGTGTGCGTGAAGTTACTTGGAAGGCGATGAGTCTGAGTTTAAATTGCATAATAATAAAAGAAAAAGAAACACACAACTGCATCGATGCATTAATTAATTAAAAAGAATTCCAAACTTTAATTTCCTCCGATTTAGACAGATGAAAATAAAATATAAGATTACAAGAAAAACTTACTATAAAAGAGAACAATATTCATAACATTACTAGTTAGAAATTGTAATAAAGCAGTCTAAAATCCGTTTTTGTATTTATATAATCGTAATAATTAGAAAATTACAAAAAGAGGATGACAACAGTTAGCCTGTTGAAAAAGGGTCATTTAAGAACATGCCTATCATCTCTGGTACTCTTTACCTCCACTACCGGTTGTTCAAAATTCACTTAGACATGCTTATTTTAGTTGAAGACTTACTTCATCTTAGTAATCTCTGCCTTTAAAGAAGAGTCTAACCAGACCGGTTGATTCTCTCCAACACTTTCGGCCACTTCAGCCATAGATTCCTCCTTCTTCTATCGCTTTCTCCTTTTCTTCTTAAAGGATGGCTTGTTGATGACTAAATCCTTTATAGTGGGATTCAACCTAGCTTCTAATTGCGAGTCTATAGCCGGCTCTGTGTGGAACTTAGCTACTAAAATGTGCTCAAGGACCCTTTCCTCCTTACTCGCAGGAAAGTCTAACATGTTGCTCGAATAACCATACTCACTCGACTTAGCCTTGTCCATGTATCTCAGGTTGGGGATACCGAAATGTGTCTTTACAGATAGCAGGAAGTCGAACAGTTTGGAGTTTACTTCGGTTATGGATACACAAATATCTTTATACTTGGGAAGTGGTAATTATAGAACTTCATTTATGAAGCACAAACGTATTACGTACAAGAGCGTTGGGTTTCCATGCTTGGCCAATCCATTTCGAATGATTAGCTTTTGAGTTCGTTACATGGCGGCGTTCAACTGACGTCACATGGCTGCGAAGTACCGAACGAGTGAAGCAGGGTGATTTGACTAGTCGTCGCCTGCTCCATGAGTGGTGGATTTGACATATCGATACACGTGATACCGCGTCTTGGTGAAAGTGGTTTCAACAAACCAGCTTCTTGCTCGAGTGTATCTCTGAAGGCACTGCGCGTCTATGTTTTCGAGACTTGGGTCTTATCTAGAATTTCCATGGTGATAACACAAGGAAATCGGGAGAGATAATTCTGATGTGTATATAGGATCAAAAGGTGCTTATTCCCATGAATTATTGAAATTTATATTGATAAGTTGCGATGGTTACACATTTTGCAGAATTAACAACAACTCGATTAGATCAGACTAGTGTAGAGTCCATAAGAATGGAAGAAGCATAGGGGAATTACAGTCAGCAAAATGAGAGCAGAAGGGTGGATGTCCATTTGGGCATGGAAGGAACGAATTCCAATGGACATGGAGAAGAAAGGAATGAAGATATGAATATGGCTGAGACCATTAAGAATTTGCAGAAGGATGTCCAAATCCATAAAGTTGATAATGAAAGGCTTATGAAAGCCAAAGAGTAGCAGGATGACTTCAACATGAAGCTATTGGAGGGTTTTAATAGAATAGAACAAAAATTGGTTAAGGGGAGTGACTCAAGTAAATCTGAGAGTCACAAATCTTCATAGGAGAAAGGAAAAGTAAAAAGTGCTAGTAGACATCACCATCATTCCCAAAGGAATTCTAATAAGAGCGAAGGAAACAACTCCAGTCTATCCCTTGTCAGAAGGTATAAGAGATCTGGGGTGGATGAGCTGCAAGGAGAAATGAACAAAATCAAACCTCCTACATTTGATGGTGAGCACAAAAAGGATGAAGATGCAGAAACATGGTTGCTAGGCATGAGGAAATATTTTCAATTGCATAATTATTCTTCTCATGTAGAAGGTAGAATCACTATCTATCAACTCAAAGGAAAGGCCTCCATGTGGTGGGATCAACTTGTGCAGGTGCAACACATTGTAGAGAAAAGTGTTACTTGGAAGGAGTTCAAGAAGTATTTTGAGAAGAAGTACTTAACTAAAAGGTACTATGATAAGAAAATGAAAGAGTTCTTTGAAATTAAGCTTGGAAGTGCAACCATAGATGAATATTAGAGAAGGTTTCTGGAACTGCTGAAGTATGTCTCTTTCATCAAGGACGAGATAGTCAATATTCAAAGGTATTTAAGTGGATTTCCATCGTTCATCAGTGAAAAAATACAGTATGATGATCCCAAGACATTAGAAGAAACCATAAGGAGAGTTAAATGCTTATATGATCAGCAGAAAGCAAAACCAACTTTCCAAAAGTCTTGGGAAGACAATAAGAAATTCAAGATGGATCAAAGGAAGAAAGGAGCTAAGCCACCGTTCTTCATAAATAATCCACAAGGGAAACAAATGCATAAAGAAACCAGATTGATTGACACAGGGAGTCAAGGGCCAAGACAACCACCTATGCAATGTTGGGGTTGTAAAGGGGACCATAGGTTCAGAGATTTTCCTCACAGAGGTGAAAAAATTAGGGTTGTTCATAATGTACAATGGGTAGAGACAATAGAGGACATGGGCAGATATGTGCCAAGGATTTATGCAGCCCTGGACAACAAGCAAGCAGAGTATTAGTCCCACATGATTGAAGTGGAAGGTGTGATCAACAACCAAACCCTTGCTATTTTAATTTATTCAGGATCTAGTCATAGTTATATAGACCCTAAGATGGTGGAAAGTTTTCAATTTCCAAGAAGCAAGCATGGGAAATCCTGGTTGGTGCAACTGGCTACAAGAGACAGAATAAAAGTTAATGAGATGGTTAAGTCATGCCTCATAGACATGAATGGACTGAACACCAAGGTGTATTTGAACATCTTGCCTTTAGGTTCCTATGACTGTCTAATTGGGATCGATTGGTTGGACCAACACCACACTCTCTTAGATTGTCACAACAAAGAATTTAATTGTCTGGATGAGGAAGGGAAACTAAGGAAGGTACAGGGAATTCCCAAGGCAGTAACCATTAGAGAAATTTCAGCATTGCAACTGAAGAAATGTTACAGGAAAGGATGTCAAATATTTGTAGCTCATTTGGAAGAGACACCTAAAGATAAGGTGCCAAATTTGGAATATTATGAAGTCCTGGAAGATTTTGAGGATGTATTCAAGGAGGTACCCAGACTACCCCCAAGGAGAGACATTGATTTATCTATAAATTTGATGCCTGGAGCAGCGCTAGTATCAAAGACTCCTTACAGAATGAGTACACCATAATTGAAGGAGTTGCAAATGTAGCTTGAAAAACTTTTGAAGAAGGGGTATATACGCTCAAGCGTGTCACCTTGGGGTGCCCCAATCTTGTTTGTGAGAAATAAGGATGGAACACTAAGGTTATGCATTGACTTTAGACAATTGATAAAGTGACTATTAAGAACAAGTATCCTCTACCAAGGATTGATGACCTCTTTGATCAATTGAAGGATGCAAAGATATTTTCAAAGATAGATCTCAGATCAGGATACCATCAGGTAAGAATTAAAGAAGAATATATTAGCAATACCTCCTTCAGGACAAGGTATGGTCATTATGAGTTCACAGTGGTACCATTTGGGTTGTCAAATGCACCATCTGTTTTCATGTGCTTAATGAATGGTGTTTTCCGAGAGTATTTGGACAAGTTTGTCATTGTCTTTTTGAATGACATTCTTATATATTCCAAGTCAGAGGAAGAGCATGAACATCATTTGAGGATGGTGTTGCAAGTAGTAAGGGAATGACAGTTATATGCCAAATTGAGCAAGTACTCATTTTATCAGAAATAGATTCATTATTTGGGGCATATCATTTCAAAGGATGGGATAGCAGTGGATCCTGAGAAGATAGAGGCCATTGAAGAATGGTCATCACCGAAGAATGGGACAGAGGTGATATCATTCATGGGTCTTGCAGGTTACTACAAAATATTTATTGAAGGATTCTCAAAGATTGCACATCCAATCACTTCCTTGCAAAGGAAGGGGGTGAAGTTTCGGTGGACACTAGATTGTGAAAGAAGTTTCCAACACTTGAAACAATTATTGAGAAGTGCTCCAATATTGAGGATCACAGACCCAGAAGAAGACTTCATCGTATGCACTGATGCATGTAATGAAGGACTTGGTGGAGTCCTCAGTCAAAATGGGTTTGTCATATGTTACGAATCAAGGAAGTTGAAGGATCATGAAAGAAACTATGCCACTCATGATTTGGAGTTGGAAGCCATAGTGCATGCCTTGAGGAAATGGAGACACTACCTCATGGGAAAGAGGTTTGAGCTAAGAACAGACCAGAATGGTCTGAAATATTTATTTGATCAACCAAATCTAAATGCTAGACAAAGCAGATGGTTGGAATTTCTAAGCGAATATGATTTTGATATAAATCATATCAAAGGGAATGAGAATAAAGTGGTTGATGCACTCAGCAGGAAGGTGCATGATTTACATACTTTAGCCATTAGCATGTACCAAACTGATGTTAAAAGAAAAATTCTGGAGACTGCTAATGCAGATTTGCAGTACAGAGAATTGGTAGCAATGCTACAACAGGGGAAGATACTTCGGAAGGTGGATGATTATAAGTTGGGAATAGATGGAATACTGTTGCGCAAGAACATGATTTTTGTTCCAAATGTCCAGGACTTGAAATGTATGATTTTGCATGAAATGCATAATGTTCCTTATGCAGGGCACCCTGGATATCAGAAAACGATGGCAACGATCAAGAGCCATTACTTTTGGCCAGGTATGAAGAAAGAGATCGTCGAGTACATCGCTAGATGTATGTAATGCCAGACAGTGAAAGATGAGAATAGACACCCAACAGGGTTGTTGCAACCTTTAACCATTCCTGAATGGAAGTGGGAAGTGGTGACAATGGATTTTATTACAGGATTTCCTAGAACATGCACGCTGCATGATTCAATCATGGTGGTGGTGGACAAGATTACAAAATTTTCCCATTTTATTCCACTAAAAACGACACACAAGGAAACAAAGGTTGCTGATATTTTCATGAAGGAAGTGGCACAATTGCACAGGATTCCTAAAACAATTGTGTCCGACAGAGACCCGAAATTCACCTCGAATTTTTGGAAAGGATTGTTCAAAGGATTCAGAACGAATCTAAACTTTAGTACAACTTATCATCCTGAGTCTGATGGACAGACAGAAAGAGTGAACAAGGTGATAGAAGATACACTAATAATATATGTGATGGAAAAACCATCGAAATGGGAAGACTAACTACACTTGGTAGAATTCATGTACAACAATGGGTATCAAGCATCATTAAAGATGATCCCATTTGAAACAATTTACGACAGAAAGTGCAATACTCCAGTGAGTTGGGATAATCCATCTGATAGGACAGTATTTGGGCTAGAGTTTCTCAGGGATATGGAGGACCAGATGATAAAAATTAAGCAGAATTTAAAAGCTGCCCAAGACAGACATAAAAGTTATGCCGATAAGAACAGAACCCATAGAGAATTCAAAGTGGGTGTTTCTTGAAAGTGAAAGCTAACAGGAGTTCCCTAAAGTTGGGAAGTTGCACCAAGTTGGCAGCTAGATTTTGTGGGCCTTTTGAAATCCTGGAGAGGATTGGTCCAGTTGCTTATATTATTGCATTGCCTGCATCTATGTCTGTTCATAATGTCTTCCATGTATCATTGCTAAAGAAATATATACCTGATGCTAATCATGTTATTGACTGGAGTGTGATTCAGGTGGAGCAAGAAGGCACTTTTCAAGTGCATCCAGTGCGCATTTTGGACCGAAAAGTCAAGCAGCTCTGGAACCGAACCATAGGGCTTGTAAAGGTTCAATGGAATTGGTACGGTCCTGAGGATGCGACTTGGGAGAATGAAGATGCAATGTGGACAAAATACCCACATATTTTTGAAGATTTTTGAAACTCTGTTATATATGGGTGTATGATGCACTAAGGACAGTGCATAAATAAGGGGAGGGGATTGTAATATCCCTCGACCGAACCCAATTTCAAATGTAATATAAATATACTTAAGTTGGTGAATTGTTTTGACCTCATTTGGTAATGCACATCATGTGGCATAGTGCGCGCATGAACTATGCAGTAAAATGATGTAGTATGCACATCGCAGGATATCGCGTGCAGTAACTAAGGAGGATAGTGAGCCTCGTGTATATGATATGTATTATAGACTGGTGATCCGGTTACTATAAGTTGGGATGCTTATGTTTTGGTATTAGGCCGGAATTCCTAGATGTCAAGGGCCAATGCGCCTACTTTGTACATGACTCATGATTATTATAAATACATAACTGCGCGCAGACCGACCACAATAAAAGAGATGGGGGACTGAACTTCACTAGTTAGGGAAAGGGAGGGTCAAAAGTCAAGGGAATATTATATTGATATTCCTAAAACGTAAAGTATGGATAATTATTTTATCCTAAGTCCTAAAGTTGGAGACAAGTAGACCAAAGTAACTTCCGATATGACAAGTGTCAACTTGGGGACATGCATTCATAACATGGGGGACTTAGCTCATTTGGGTGATATTTTCCATGGGTGGGGGGGTGGGTGTTTACCAGACCAGAGCTTGACCATCATTCTCACCATCACTTTCACGAAGAGTTCATAGTGATTCCTGTACACACTCAGTTATCCAATCAATGATTCCATGACCATTTTCACTCACACATTCTGTTATCCTTGAGACAACCATTTCACCATTCCAGAACATGTTCCCATACCTCCTTTTTGTTGGCATACCCGGTTAACTTGGAGTGGGATTGAAGAAGCGGGTTGTCAGGCCCGTGAGAAGTTCTCTAAGCAAGAGAATTGCTGGGGATTGATTCCCAAAGGTGCTAAATTGCAGCTACAACGCTCTGAGAATTCTGGTTCGGCCTGTTGCTAGAGCCCTAGAAGGGAAGTGGAGCAGTCGAGGGACTGTTGAGAAGAGAAGGAGCACACTTCCTTGGGTGGCACAAGCATGTGGGGAATGAGAGGATGTGGGTTGTTAGTTGAGTGAGGTGGGGATTGATTCCTGAATGTGCTAAACTATAGCTACAACGCTCTGAGAATTCTGGTTCGGCCTGTTGCTAAAAGCCCTGGAAGGGAAGTGGGGCAGCCGAGGGACTGTTGAGAAGAGAAGGGGAACACTTCCTTGGGTGGGATAGGCATGTGGGGAATGAGAGATTGTGGGTTGTTAGTTGAGTGAGCACCTGAGATGGAGTCTTTCCTTTTGTCCTTGAGCCTTAGCCTAGATAGGAACCCTTTACCCTGGGTGGAGTTCAGTCCCAGCTCAGGGGTGACTCACTGTTGAGAGTGATGAACAGTGTAGTCTATGGCTGGTAGGTTCGTGGACGGTTTGTAAGCAGTTGGTGACAGTCTTTCTAAGACAAGTACCAATTGTATGATAAAATGATATGTTGTTTTGTTATTTACATGCCTATGTTACGATTTTAGCATATATGTGATTATGATTTCTTGTGTGCTTATGGGTAATTTCCTGTAAATTCTGCATATCTATAGTTACTGTTATTTCCATATAAAATTTGTATGTTATTTCTAGCTGCATGCAGTAAAAAGAGTAAATATAAGTGGCATAAATCAGTTGATTACTAAGAATGTTACCGACTGGTGTCAGAGCATGAGTGGTTGCTCTAGAGTGGCGCACTCCGGCCTGAGGTTGGCTGGGGGAACGTTACAATAGCCTTAGGTTCTCTCATTTTAATTTGGTACCTAGAAGTTAGTCCTAAGCTATGATCATCATCAGAACTATCTGAGTCCATGGCCTCTGGAATATCTAGTATCTGGTCTGAATCTACAAGATGATAATCTTTATTTTCAGAAATTCTACTTGTGCCTTTGGAAAGTGCTTCAGCTCTTGATAATCTGGTGGTAGTTCTTGTTATAGGTACTGTAGAATGTTGAGCAACATGTTTGCCTTTTTCTGTTGTTTTCCCCAAGTTTTTGTTTTCCTTTTCTTTTCTGTGCAATGGAAGTCTTTCTGCCTGTTCTTTGACACCTACTTTGGATTCCTCAGAATTTTCCTCTATGACTATAATATTTTCCTTTTTGATAGATGAGTGAAACATACCTTTATATTTTAACCTATATTTGTTGACAACCCTAGTGGAGTTTCTCCTAGGGTATTTAGACACAGGTGCAAATTTCTTCCTCTGTTTCTTGACTGTGGGACCTTTCTTACTGGTTGATTTATGTTTATGTTTGACAGTGTGTTTAATTAGTCCTACATTGTAATCTTCATCTGTATATTCTTCCATTTTTATGTCTATATCAAGAAACACTTCAATCTTTGCATCAGGAAACATTTCAATCTCTGCATCAAGTTTTGATCTCTTACCTCTGTTGGTGGTGGCTTCTTCCTGATTTTCATCTATAGGGGTATCAATAGGGATTTGTTGAGTCTCCTTCTTTCTTTTACTGGTCCTTGTCACCTTGGTTTCATATATTTCTTCTTTGACTGGGAATTCATCAACTGTGATACTTTGTTTCTGTGTAGCTGCCTTTTTTCCTTTAGTCTTTTTATGTTTTCTTGGCTATGGATCATTATTTAGAGATTGGATTAACCAATCCCAGGGTCTCTGTACTTCACTTAAAGTAGAAACAACCAGTGTCTTTATCAAAACTTGATGGAACAGGTTATCGTGGGTCATGGCAGGGTGAGATTGTAACCTTTTGGACATCTTTGATAGGCTTTTGAGTAGAAAATATGGTAGATTTAGGGGGTAATATCCATTGATGTGCATTAATAACCTGATATGGTAGATGTAAACCAACGAGAACCTACCCTCGCATGTAATATACCTGTGAATTATGATCAGAGCAGTATGCCATTCCTGTCTGATCCAACTGTGGGGAACTCCTTTCTTCCAATCTGGGTTCTGCTTATCTGGTAACAAGAATTGGTTCACGAATTCCATGACCACGTGCTCCTTTTTCCACCATCGTTCTCCCCCAATCGACAATTTGCAAGATTTGGCAATGGAGTGTTCCATCACCATCATCAACAACTTTCCAATCACAACTTCGAAACCATCAAAGTTCTGTGCGAATATCATGGACACTTATTCGCCATGTCCCTGAAAAAGTGGTGAAAAACTCGAACCAACCAACGTCCTTAAACCTCTGTGCCATTTATGGGTAATCTTCAAGCAATTCAGTGCCCTCAGGTTCCAACCTAACATTTTGTTCACTTTTCTTCGGCGCCATATCACTGATACAATCCTGTAAAACTCTACGTTGTTTGAAAATGAGAATTTTAAAACCTGTAGTTGTTATTACATAATGATTTCCTTAAATAGATATATGCACACATCATCTGACAGATTAGAGTAAGAGATGACAATATCATTTAATAATATCTAGAAAAAGGATTGATTTGATGCAGGTCATTGCTGGTACAATGTGATCTCATTCATACAACAATTCAAATGGTATCATCGATTCAAGCAATATCGTGGAGCACATGCAGTTCCTTTATCCACGATTTGTGCGATAATGACAAGATTTGGATGGTTGGCGAATATCAAAGCATAATTACCTTAGCACCACAGGAATAATGCTATTCTTGTAGCACCATTCATGACTTGGAAATAATTTGAATTTTCAAAATTCAAATAAACAAATGATGTGACAAATCTCATTAATTCATGTCCTAAACCTTCAAAACTTAAGAAAATTAATTCAAAATGCAAAAAATACAAAACATAACAATCTCAAACCAAGGATAAAAGTATAAAAATCAAGCAATGAGGTATAAGCAGGGAGGATTTAGTATTAGGGAATCTCAATAAATCAAGAACAAAGTTAGAGACTAACACATACAAAGAGGCATGCAAAGAAGATGAGGAATTTAAAGAGGTGTCTCAGCAGTTATAGGGTCAAATTCATGTAGAAGAAGGTGATGATAAGGCTGACTATAATCTCCATAATGTGTTGCTCTATAAACTAGACAAGCTTTGTGTTCCTAAAGTTGAAATATTGCAGCTTATCAGAGAGTCTCACACCTCCAAGGTTGTAGGGCATTTTGGTGTTGGGAATATGGTTGCTAACTTACAAAGGTATGTATATTGTCCCATAATGCAAGAAGATATAGCTTGTTATGTTAGAGGGTGCATGATTTTTTGTACTAACAAGCCGAGTAATAGGAAGCAAGGTCTATACCATCCCTTACCTATACCCACTCAACCTTAGAAATCATTTCTAGGGATTTTGTGGGTAGTACGCCAACAACAAGGAAGAGATATGACTATCTATTTGTGGTAGTTGATAGGTTTAGCAAGATGTGCATTCATATCTTTCTAAAAATACAATCGGATGAAAAGAAGTAACAAACATGTTCTTTGAACAAGTCTAGGGCACACTTTGGGATACCAAGGAGCATCATCCAAGACATGGATACCATATTTCTCAATGCTTTTGGACTACACTTTGGGATAATATTGATATGAAGTTGAAGAGATCTATAACATTCCATCTATAGACAGATGGGAATACATAAGTATTCAATAGGACATTGGTGTGACTTTTAAGGAGTCACAATGAGAAGCATCTAAAGACCTGGGATGAAAATCCAATCTACATTCAACTCTCTTATAATAGAGTAGTCCATACTTCTACTGGTAAGTCTCCTTTTGAAACTTTCTTTGGATATTTTCCACCTTTTCCCTTGGATGTTGTTTATGGACAACAAGGAGGAGTGACAAAATACAGCATGAGAGAAGAATTGAGAGCAGGGAAGTTTGTTGAAAATATTAGGCAAATTAATTTGCAAGTATGGTAGATGTTAAAGAATTCACGAGAAAGGTATAAGGCATGATATGATCAACACAGAACAAAAAAATCATTAAAAGTGGGAGACATAGTTTGGTTATATTTGAACAAGGAAAGACTACAAGGGACCTGGTAAGAAGATCAAGGCTTTTTGGTATGTCCCTTTTGAGGTATCGAAGAAGGTGGGAGATAATACCTCTAGACTCAGTCTACCCCCATATATGAACATTTACTCAATAGTGAATGTGGGGAATTTGAAACTCTATGAGCCTTCCATGCTGGATCAAGAGGAGGAGTAGGTCCTACCTACCATAGAGGACTTAGAACTAGATGCTCAGGTAGATTTGGAATAGGACACAATTTTGTAGAGGAAGTCCAGAACTACAAGACAAGGGCAACATGACCTTTGGAAGATTTGGTTGAAAGGACAACTTCCAGGAAAGACAAAATGGTACTCCAGAGAGAAGGTAGAGGAAAAATTTCCTCACCTCATTCATTAAATATTTTGGGGACCAAAATCCTTCCTAAATGGGGAGGTATAATTCAAATTGGATCATCATATAATTTTTCATCTATCTTAGTACTTTTTGGGTGGAGAAAAAATGAAGGGATTAGCTTGCAGGGTCATTTTAGTGGTAGTTCACGGTTTAGAAAATTGGGGTCCAAAACCTTCTAGAGTCATTTTGAGACATTAAATGGCATTTTTGGGGGTTACAACGTCCAAAAATTTTGCACATGCCCTTTAATTTGATTTGCACACCAAGACCTTTCTAACGATGCTAAAATCACCTCAATCAGAGCTCGTATGCGAAAGTTATACCTCTCGCAAGTTGACTTGCCTTGTTGACCACCATGGTACGAGTGGATGACATGTCAACCCCCATTACTCACACCTATGGGGCTAGTCATGTGTGGAATTTCAATAATATTCTATAAGGTCCAAATCTGATCACTAATTGAGGGTTGAGGATGCAAAAACCCTAACCATAGACAACTACCGTGCTATGTTAAATAACAGGTCATTAGGAGGAGAAAGGGTTTCATTCTTTAACATTATATTTGTTGCATAGTTGAGTAGAGAATCTAGGAGTCATATTTTGAGAGCATAACAGAGGAGGAAAATATTTAGTATTAGCCATATAGGCCACAATGTCAAATGAAACTCAACAATGAGTGCCTCTTTCTTTGTATTTGCATTTCCATGACTGAAGAAAAGAGAGCAGAGCATAGGTCTCGCCTTCTAGTTGGGTTTTCTCCTATATCGGGTATCCCATGATATATCTTGTGTTCATTTGTGTGTGGATGGTGTGTTCTTTTGCTCATTTCTTTCATTTTTGTATTTTAATTAATTTCATAAATCTAAGCAAAGCTAGTAATGAATTAATATGGGATCTAAGGAAAATTAGTTTGCATAGTCTAAGATTTTGTAATGTATAATATATGTTGTGACAAATTGTTCCAGTGGAATATCCATGATAGTTTATAGATCAGAGAAGGTGATTTTTTAGAGGAATAATAGTATATAAATTGGTAAATTGGTAAAAGTGTTAGAAACTAAACCTATACAAGTAGTCGTTTGAATGGAAGAGCCCCTCCAAAACATTGTCACAAAATGTTTTGAACTTGTGGTTCATGTATAATGATGCTAGATGTGGGTTGGAGATAGTATTTAGAGTTCTCCATTGTTGTTTCTTTCATTAGTTGGTGGGTGGTCGGGAACGATCTCATGAAGATTAGGCCATTTAGTGTCGATTGTAATTAGTGTAAAGAACAATGTAGGGTATCACAACTGTGTAATCATTTTTGTCAACGCATTCCTTAATTTGATCCAAAAGGAGCATGTTCAATGAAGATTACACCTGAAGTATATGGATTGTTCTATAAGCTTGCAATCATGGGTTTGATCAATTCAGATGTTAAGATCAACAATAGTTGTGATATGACTATCCTTAATGTTTTTCTACAAAGATAGAAGCAGTTGCTTGGCTACGATGGTGCATCATCAGGTTATACAAGTGGTAGTAGAATCTTGGATGCCAACCAAATTGGTTGTTTTGGAACCTAAGAAGGTGCAATACATACTCTTTTATTTCAACTAATTTGAATGTTTCCTTCTTGAACATATAAACCCATGTGGGGAACAATGTGGGGAAGGCCATATCAAAGAGACCCTCTATGTTTTATTCATTGATTGGTGAGATGCCAATAGTTGGACATGCAATAGAATTTTCCAATCTAGATTCTACTAACTGCAAGTTCTTTTTGATTTCATGGGTTTCTATATTTGCATCAGGGAGAGTGACTACACAAGAAGAATGTTATTGTCCATATTGGTCTATATATTCACTGTGGAAAGCATATAGGTGCATATAGTTGTGGTTAGAGTCTGCAATAGAAGTTGATGCATGATGAAGCATGTAGGAGAGGTTGGTAGGGGTGGTAGGCAATTCCATGATTGCATGATGTTCAAGACAAAAATACTTATAGTAAGGATAATTTACTATCGTGTACTCCAATAATGCCATAACATGGGATATACTCATAATACATTTGCATTTTTTTCTTGGAATTAAGGCGTGTAACAATCAAAATGTCTAAGTCTTCGACATGATTAGGAAGGTATTTGGAGATTAAATTAGTCCCTTGTGGGAAGTTGATTGTATGGATGCTATATTTTTATTGGCCACTACTTGCATGGACAATTCAAAGTATTGGGTTTACGCATGATATGAGCATTTACGCAACCTATGTCAACTTTTCTAGTACATAAGGTTTCTCCCTAGGATACATGTTGTTCCATGTGGAGTTGTGATTACCATCTTTCTCTACAAAGCATCTATGACAATTATGGAGGCCATCTGAAGGTTGTGTCTAGATACATAGATATGATTATTTGTGGATTGAGCAAGAGTGGATGCATGGGAGTGGATATATCCTGACATGACATTTGTGATGTGCATGTGCAATGATTTTGTTGAGGCATACATCTTGCTATGCAAGGGAGTATTCCAAGCCATTTTTTCACCTAAGAGCAAGGGGAAAAGGTTCTTCTTGGGTTTGTTTAGGAGGGAAAATGTTTGTAGAAGTAGAAGAACATGAAGGGGATTTTAGATTGGCTTGTTTTTTTCCTCTCCATTGAATGTTGATTGCCTATTTATTTCTACAATAGATAAAGCATTCATATGAATTTAGTTGGTCTTTATTCTCCGCATATTGCATGTAGGTGCACTCATTGGAAGACCAAATCGACATCTGTTGCAACACTTGTAGGTGATAAAAAAACTTGGATGCATTGGATAAGGAAGCAAGGATGTTATAGAGCAAACATGTGTAAATGGAGGATATTTGTTATGTAACAATGCGAATTTTTATTTAAAAAAAACATGTTTATGAGTGAAAAAGGTAAAGAACATAAGAGCATTGAAAATTTCTAAACAAATGTAGCAAAGCATCAATGTTAGGGGAGAAGAATGCATAAATTGAAGAACACAATACATCTATGTGTGGGATTTAATATATATTTGAGATTAGTAAGTGAAAAAAATGCATGTGAGGTGATAGCTTGGAGTGAGGTGATAGCTTGGAGATCAAAATGGGATCTATAGTAACCATGCCTAACAAAAAAAGGTTATTTATATAAAGTTATGTAAGACTAAACAAATGAATGACTATTTTATATGAACATAGGAAAGTGTGCGTTGCACAAATGGGGATATAGCGATTTGATAGAAGGACATATTACAGTTTCAAGTAAAACTATTTTTGAATATTATTTTTAATATGATGCTATGCTTGGTATGTGTGTACATTGTGTGTGACCAACATCCATAACATGATTGCATCAAATGATAATGTACATATTAGAGCAAATAAACCAATAAATAGTTTTTATATTATCATAATATATATGAGTGCAATACAAATATGGGTGGAATTTACTATATATTTGAGATTAGCAAGTGAAAAAAATGCATGTGAGGTGATAGATTGAAGGGAAAAAAGGGATTTGCAATAATCTTTCCTAACATTGACAACTCACACACATGAAGGGAATGCGAGACTAAACAAATGATTGACTTGTTTAGATGAACCTAAAAAGGTGTGTGTTGCACAATTAGGGCTATAACTATTTCGGGCAAGGACATATTATAGTATATATTTTATTTCATCATAAGGATAATATTAGGTCTTATAGATATCTCACTAAAAAAAATATAGATCCTTAGGTATATCAAATAAATCCATAAATATGATGTATATTTATTTAATTATGATTTGCAAATGTATAAGTATGCATTATAGGTTCTTAATTAGGTCTTGCAGGTATTAATTAGGCCTTATAAATATCTATTCAAGATTTAAAATTATAATCAAGTTTTCTTATAGATAAATTTGTAGTACAATCCCTAATTAAGCTCTAAATAAATTGATAAGAGATTAAATCTTTGATCTCTATCCTTGAGCATAGTTTATACCATGAAAAATAACCTACTATGTCAAATCCAAGACATCATGTTTATAGTGTTTTTAAGACCAATTTCTACAAATATCAATTTGTTCTTTTCTAAAGAATACACATAATTATATACCATGCATTAGTGTAAACATAGAAGCCAATATTCAAAACCAAAAGCACAATCTAGTACCCTCATTCCCTTTGAAGAGAAGTGACATAATCTAGAACCATATCTAAGTAATTTATATGCAATTTTTTTAATGATTTTCGAGTGACTAAACAAAGATAATATAGTCAAAGTTTGACAAACTTAAATAGACCAATCAATAAAATCTAACATCAATGCACAAGAGATCAATGTAATTGGTAGAAATGAAGAATGTGAGTAGCCCAACAATATGTTCATATAGCCTTCAAAAGTTTTAAAATTGACAATTCACCATCAATACAAGGGACATTAGAGGTTTAAAGAAAACCATTATGGATATCAAAGCACGTTTTTCAAAGTTTTTAATATGTTGTTATGCTGGGTAGTTGTGTATATTTTGTAGGGTTAACATTTATGATGCAGTAAATGATATTAGGTATATTAGAAAAAATAAATTAACAAATAATTTTTAATTTTATTGAAATAGATGTGTATTTTTTTGAAAGCACCATCCATGATAAAAACACAGAAATTGTTATCTGAGATAGAAGAGAAAAAACAGCAAATAATTTATGTTGTAATTGTATAAAATGCATAAATGAAAAACATAGAACAACACAATTTAAAGGCATTCATACCAAAATGCAATCACTTAGAAACTCTAGAATTTGATATATCTCATACCATTAATTGATAACTTTATAGTAAAACCAATAAAATATAATTTAATATAAATAGTTCCGCAAATGTGTAATGCAGAAAATATAATAAATGCCAACATAGAAGCATAGTAGACATAGTTACGGAAATGCGTGATGCATAGAATTATAAAAAAATGGCAATGCAGAAGTAGAGGAAAATTTAGAAATAAGGTAGTTTGGTTTACTTTTGGAAACATTCCTATTTGAACAAATGTGGTAACACTTTTTCCAAGGCGATCTAGCGGCATTGAAAAAAACAGAGAGATTTCAAATATAACATTTAAGATTGAAAATTTCACATTACATTTGTGGATGTGAAATATCATTAGAATATTCAAAATGGGTATTGGACATACAAAAGCTTGAGAAGAAAATGGTGAAAAAAATAGAGGGGTAAAAAGGAGTATACATCCTTTTAGGGTTAGTTGATTTTTTTTATATCATCTAACCGTACATTGGAATCATCTAGTTGTACATTGTTCTCATGTTTGAAGGATAGTTTTTATGATTTTACGTTGATAACTTTAATACACATAGTATTTTTAAATATCTCTATCTTTGTAATAAGAGTGAAAAGGAACGAGGACCAATATTTAGCTTATTATGCAATATTGAATGTTGTGGTAGGTGGATTATAGGTAGTTGGATCTGAATTGCTTTCAGATCTGATGGCCTATAATCCACCTGCCGCAGCATTCAATGTTGCGTAGCAGGCAGGATGTTGTTCGCCGAAAAGGAATTTCCTAAATTCTATTTTAAGAACAACTTCTCTGACGACATCTAGATATGTAGACAAAAAGTGAAAGTATTTTTCCCTCATCCCCATTAGTCCCATTTTAACATCTTCTAAGACAACCATGGAGGTGAATTCTCATGTGTGGTCCTACAATTTGAGTTTAAGCATGTATTTCTAATTACATTTAGATAAATTAACATTGTCTCTGGGATAATGCCAATTGTTGTTTGAATTGTGGAATAGTTTTGTCATGCATTGCCTAATAAAGGACCGTAAATGTAATAAGTCAAGCATGTGGATTTTTGTTATGGTAGCCTTCAATAAAATCCATTCTAATTTACCAAAGGGAGTGATGCTAAGAGCCTCAACATTTGTTCTTCTTTTGTTTATTTGAATGAGATGGTGCCATATCTTCTAGTTAGGGATGGGGAGGGAGGATGCAAGTCGTTTTCTTCAGGCTGTGTTGACAGCCTAGGCACTTCTTTTATACAAAGTGGAAAAAATAAAATAAATGGGGAAATCCATGAGAATGAGCAAAATGATATAGAAATAGAGGTGCAATAAGGTTGAATTAGAAGGTAGAATACAAGGAACACATAAAATATAAGTTGGGCAATGACATATGATTTATTTTAAGGATATGGGTTTATGAACCTCAAGAAATCAATTCAGAAAAGTTGGGACAAGGAAATATGTTGGGGAAATCTATTTGTTGGTTTGAATACAATAACGTATAAGCAATGAAATTGAAATCCATGTGCCATCGGAAAATGGATATATAAACATGAAACTTATTTCAAACAATAAGGGGGAAAATGCAGTATAAAGCACCTAGGGAAAAATGAAGCAAGTCCATCAATGAGCAGAGAAAAAAACCTAGAGAAAAATTAAGCAAGTCCACCAATGAGTAGAGCAAGACATGAAAACATGAGGCCACCAATAACACCTTAAAAAAGAGTTGGGAAGCATAAATAAAAACATGGAAGGTGTAAACGATAGCGCGGGAAACAAAGAACAAAAGGCTTACGGAGTTGCAAAAAATGGTTATGGAGAATGACAAGATGAGGGAAGCATCGACATATATCAAGATACAGTGGAGGGGATGAATAGGCAATCAATGGATTAGAGGGTGCAGAACAATAAATAATCAAGTGATAATTGAGATGTGATGAACAATGAGTGAAAGGGGTAATAAATGAGATTGTTTCATAGAGGTTGCATATGGCAAAGCCAGTAACAACTGAGAGGAGTAATACAAGTGGTAGGTAGGTTGAATGGATGTGGAGAGCCACAACACAAGGAAGAGGTGGGTACGATACCATATTATTGCTATCAGGATGAGATAGTTCTAGAACAAATAACTAGAATGGCCTTATGAAGGAGAGTGTTAACATTAAGAATAGGGAATAATCATTTTTCCTACATTTACAGCCATTTTGCTATCTTTATAGATCGAATCCAACCATGTTGGCCATTTCTTGGGTGAGGCAAGAACATACCTAGAGGAACATTTATGGAAGAAAAACCTTAGGAAAGAGGGTTAGGGCACTACATGAGGGGTTGAGGGTCCAAGGGAAGAACGACACAAAAGGATATGATGGTCATTAAGGGAAATCATTGACCAAAAGTAAAGAAATGTCCCGTCGAGAGAGATGGACTCCATTGTGAAAAACGCCTTATGGTGTAAAAATAACGATTAGATTTTCCTGAACTTTAAATGTTTAATAAACTCTAAGCTTAACTGTTTTTTTGAAGGTGGAAAAACCTATCATAACTCAATTGTCAATCGATAGTGAGGACAACCATCTTGGGATGCTATCCGTGAATGTGAGTTGACTCATCACTATTATTTAAGGAAAACCATGCCATCTAAAATAAACTAAACATAATTTATTAATGTATAAGGTGTTTTTTATAATTTGTTAAATTTTTAGGGGTTACAAGCACAGGGGAGTCATTTTTTATCTTGAGGGAAAACAAGAATTGACTTACATGTTAGGTTTAGGGACATCCACAAATAACTAGGCCAAGGTGTATGCCCTCCTTCAAGGTCTAATCTTAGTAAATGAAGACATAGTAAGGTACTAAGGACTCTTATTGTCATTAGTGACTGAAGTATAATCATAAACCTAATGATCTCTATGAAGAATCCTTTCAATCGTAAGCCAAAATCTCTCATGGAAAGGATTCAAAAGGAGATCCTCATATTCCATGGGGTCTCCTTATTCCAAGT